>CABFPE010000169.1:257997-285711 GCA_900660155.1 Hofstenia miamia | reverse complement strand
ATATATATATATATATATATATATATATATATCTTAAGGTTCGACGGTTTCCAAAAAATGAACCTGGTTTCGGTTTCCGTTTTTATACAATTCAAAACCCGTTTATTCAAAACCCGTTTTGGTTTCGGTTTCTTAACAAAAAACTATTGGTATCAGAAAACGTTATTCAACAAAAACATACAATTTTAAAGTAACTTTTCATAACACTAATTTAAATTCAAGCAAAATACAATTAAATTTCAGCTTAGCAATGATTTTGGCGCTTACTCCAAGAATACTGCATTATTTCTTGGAAATGACATTCTTGACGTCTGTTTACGTTAAAAACCGAAAACTCGGGTTTCGCTATTTTCTTTCGGTTCAATTTCGGTTTTGAGTGAAGACCGCGGTATGCCACCGAAGTCCAATATATATATATATATATATATTTATATTTATATATATGATATGATATGTATATATCTTCTTTTAAAGTAATAAGTCGCTTTTGATATATATATATATATATATATATATATAAATTATTAAAGGGTATATATGTTTTGCATAAAGAAATTACTTTGCATCTATTTCAGAAAATATTACTCTAAGTATATCGCTAAAAGTTGTATGCAAAGAATGCATTCCCTTGAGAAAAATATCGTTTAAGAAGTAACTAAGTTTTGCTTATTGCTGCTCCACTAGTATACTCCTATGAAGGCTCTTTGGGATTAATTATCAATTCCTTCTTCAGATGTCTAGGATTGATAAAATATTTATTGCTTGCGAATGTCGCGCCAAACCAAATTTAAAATATAAATTCTAATCTCAGGAACATTGTCTACACATTTTGGAATTTACTTTTATGCAATGTATATTAGACAGTTTGACTGAATAAAAACATTAAGATAGGGTCAATTTTCAGTTGCCAAAACGGAAGTTGAGTTATTGATATTTTTACTTCTTTAAGGTATTACACTACACCCCAAAACACTAATAAGGGTGAAATAACCCCTTTTATGATGAAAGAGACGATTTACGAAGACTACCACCACACCAAATTTCCAACACGGAGACGTTTTCGTAATGAAATTAGTCACTTTTTGAAGGCTGTTCACTAGTCTATACTTTACAGAGTCCCAGCTTTTTATATATCATTGTGTCCAGATTTCTTTCATTGAATGATTGGCTATTATTTTTAGACGAAATTGAGATAGAAAGAAAATATTACAGGAATTTTACCAAATTTTGACTAATGCGCAAGGCCACTACCCGAAAACACTGGATGTTGAGCAGCTTTTGCTTTCGCTTCACTGTAAACAAAGAGACATTCTGTAAATTTTTGTCATAGCGTTCGGATGTATTTTTATTGATTTCTTGAAATTATTGACAGATTAATATTGTTTGGTTTACTTTTCTATACCTTTCATCATGCCTCCACTTAAGAAACAGAAAGTACATTGCAAAAGAGCGGCCCAGGAGTATCAAAATTTACTTAGATCTAGATCGAATCAGACTAATCCTGATTTGACTTCGTCATCCTCTGGATAAGAAACGTCTTGAAAAGCACCTTCTCCTATACCTCACCAACCTTGATCTTCTGAAGAGATGTGAACATCACGCAATGCAAACGAAGCTCTTCACGGTGTTTTCTGGTCGTGCTGAAGCAAGACACACTTTCACTCCCGAAAGAAGATGAAATTTTCGGGCTATCAGCCATCATTGAATTTAATTTTGGAACCGAAATGGTGAAGGACTTTATTGCCATATATATCAGCTGTGGTGTTGGCAGTGAGACTGCTCGTCTCAGGGATTCTCAGAGTAAACAAACCCAGTAATAAATTGCTTGACACTCAAGCTGGAAAGAAGAACAATTGGAAGGAACTCCGAAGAGCAGCATATACAAAAGCCAACAGAGAAGCCAGACAGCATAGAAGCTCTACGAGATATGGTGCTGTGATGTTGCAATATTTTTGCATAGCGGTTGGTGTGTAGATTTTGGTTTAAAACGGATTTTTCCAAATTTTTCGAAAAATCTCGTTTTTCCCAAAATGACATTTTTCAACACATAATTTCAATCACTTCCCTCCGTTTTGAGTTATGTACTTGAAATTTGGTGTGGTTGTACCTTATTACTAGCTCTTTCAGGGAATGCTCTCAATTTTTTAATATCTCTGATATTTTCCCAACTATGAAGGTAAATAACCCACAAAAACGCACCTCCTAAAAAATCTATATTAGATAGAGAATATTTGAGAGCATTTTATGGTGCAGAAATGCCTCTACTACTATGCCAATTTCAAAATTGATATATTCAAATTTGATGAAGTAGATTGAATTTTAGTGAGGTAACAAGATTGACCATTCAGGGTATCGATTTGAACCATTAGGGGGGTCAATTGGTGGCATTTTGTTTTAACCCAATTTTTTCATATGTTTGATGTGATGTAAGTCTTGTAAGGTGTCTTTTATAGCCATAGCATCTTCTGAAAAAAATAGTACTTAGCTGGTTTTCCCCTCCTTATGCAGAAAAATACCAATTTTTTCTAGGCTAAATAAATTTCATTTGCAACTAATTATTATGACCATCCCATTAAACTTAATAAAAAATATTCAACCAAGATGCTTAAACAAAGTTATAAAGAACAGCTTCATAATACAGACATTGACAAGAACAATATTTGTCCAGTATATTTAAAACTTCCGTATTTATGCAAACAAGTTGAAATTTTTAAAGAAAAAATCAAAATATGGAACACAAAATTAAAAATCACTGAAACTGTCCTAATCTCGACATCATATGTAACAAAGAGCATCTTCAACAACAAAGATCTTATACCTAAGAAATTAGTTTCTTCTGTAATTTACCAATATGAACGTGATGAAAAAACTAAGAGACATCTGGAAACAAGGATGAAAGTGCACTTAAGAAGACATTTAAATTCTGAAATATTTCTACCTCACCATGAAATCAAGGAAGAAAATTTTAAGATATTAATAAGATCAAAACATAAAATTGGAGAACAAATTTTTATTAAAGCTTCTAACAAAAAACAATTACTGAATAAACAAAGGAAGATTAACATCAATAATTCTAGATTTATAGGACAGGTCTGTACCGGTAACTGACCGGGTCCGGCCATCCTTAATTTCACTTCAACGGTCAAAACCGATCACTTTCAGATGAGTCTCTGGTCATACCGTTCTGGGAGTTTCTCAAATCTCAAGATGCGAAAGCTCGCGACAATGACCATAATTACAGCTGTGCGAAAAATATAGTAAATCACATATACATTTCAGTAACGTGGGTCAAGTCGATTCAGTGGTATAAATTCTGTAAATCAAAGTTCTAAGGATCTAAGTATCTAAACAATAATACCATACGCCATATTTCAATGTAAATCTCCATTTATCCTTTACCTTTATGTATTGCAAATGAATCGCAATAGTAATGATTTGGAACTTATAGTAAGCAATGCCCATTGCCCACAGGGCCTTTGAAACCATAAACCAAAAAGATCCCATAATTTATTATTAGATTATATTTTCAGAGTAAACGTCACGCTTAGCTAACGACTGATGGTGGAATTTTTACCTTGACGTGATTATTTTGATTTCCGGATCACCACGGGCGTTAGGGCCTGCTTACCTATTAGGCTAAAATTGAAATTCAAGGTAATCACCATTTTCAAAAATTGGAAATCTGAAATTTTGAGTAATGGACTATAATTGCATATTATAGTTTTCAAAATGGGTATTCTTCAATAATCGCATTGAATTTTTTTCAAGAATTTATATAAAAATGGACATCACAGGTACCCATGTGAAACTTAATACAGGTATTTGGTCAAATCCTAGCTCACATGCCATTAAGAAAGGTCGGAAAAAAGATTTAAGTTGTGAGGACAAAAACTCGGCTTGAATGTATTCAATTTGTATAATCCACAATGAGCCTGTACGTCTGTTTGATTCAAGTAATTCATACTACAGTCTTTAAAGTTTATAGTTATGGTTGAATGAACAGGTTGAAATAGACCATTAGTTGATAAAGCAAAGATTTGCTTCATTTGCAAACTTTTATGTATTTCTAAATCTTTTGTTGCTGATTTCCTTTGATGTTGGAAATATTAATTTACCTAAACTAATGAAAGTGTACTAAGCTGCGGAAGGTATTTGATAGAATTTCTCAGAAAATTATAATTTTGGAAAGTGTGAAATTGTAATTAACTTAATGATTACAATGAAAACATTGATGTTATTTTGGCAGTTATACTTGAGTATCTCAGTAGTGGACTGCAGGAATGTTGGATATACATGCATTATTTTAAAACCAATGTTTATAATATTAATTAACTATTGTAATTTCAGTACAGTCAGGAAGTATTTTTCCATTTGCACCAATACAAATTGCAAAGTCCTAATGACTAGATTGTATCTGCATAGTGATATAATTAAAGCGCAAATAGGGATATACCGATACATTAATAGAACAAAAACTTTTTTAATTACATGAAAATACATTTTACAATTATTTTAACATTTTATTTTATTTTTAAGGAACACCTAATTTGTACAGTGTACATTTGCATTCTAACAGCCACGCTTCAACATTTTCTCTCAAAAATTTTTCAATCCGCCAATGACAGACATATCTTTGCATTTTTCTTCAGTAAATGTATTTTTTGGTTAATATGTAAATTCCAAAAAAGTATTACATCCTATTGTTTACAGTAAATCAAATGACCTATTTTCATTCTAATGAGACGATATATGTAAATTTCAGTGAGAATGCTTTTAAACTTCTTTATAGGATGAATATAGACCCTTTTTATGCAGGTTCAATAGTCAACCTCACATAAGAATGTCTGAAATACAAAAATTCACTTATGTCGAGGGTCATTGAAAATATGTTAAGGCTAGAGACTAAAGTACTGAGGGATGTCCTTGTGAATCAAAAGCCGAAACGAAATGGGACTTACCTTTTAATTTAACTTAGGCCTGTTGGATTTGAACTTTGCCTAAACAAAATATCCTTATTCAGAATTCAACTTACTAAATGTACTAAGTAGTTTACAAGAAATAAATGTACGAAACAGGAACCAGCAAGAGCGAGTTAAATCTCTATCTCAGACTTCTCAGATTGGTGATCACTAAAAATGTGTGCATGCGATCATTGCTGGTTGGTAAATGTACCGGTAGCAGAGTCAAACTGAAATATCCAAATATTTTATTGCTCTCTCCTTCCTGTATATGTTTCAAATTTAAAAATATTTTTGGTATTTCCAATAGCGTCTTTACAGCCAAGACTGAAAAAAATCACAGATTTATTTGCTTTCTTAAAAGCATTTAATGCCACATCATCACAAATTTGGGGTTGACCAGAAGTAAAGCCCCCCTCCCCAATTAGAGAATCCTCCAATCGGAAAGTCTCACTTAGATATAGTAATTTCATTATTTACCAAGTTAACATGTCCATTTCATTTTTTAGCTATAGACAAAACAGTCAAACAAGTGGGAATAAAAAAAATACTAAAATCCAATTGATTTAGTTAATGACGAAACTTCGATAATAAATTTACAAAAATGATTTCGTAACATTTATTTTGAAATTTCAAATGGGATTTGTATTGAAAAAAGAGAATATATTGTGAACATTTAATATTTTTGAACTGTTCATTCTGATAACACAAGTTCTAAAATACTTGACTCTATTAAATTCACCCCCTGGAGTGGTAATGCACTTTATTAATAACGAATAAGCTGAAATCTGTTCTTGAAACTATATCAAAGTTTTTTTCATTGTTAAACTATCTTGGAAGTTAGAACTTAATTAAAACGATCGAACAATAATACATTATTATATTCACAAATTACGTCTAATTAGTAAGAAATGATTTGATTTTTGCCACAAAGTGGTAAACTTGAATCGGTTTTGCTAATAAAATTAAATTACCTCAGAAAAAATTTATATAGTTATTTATTACATTCTTTACTAAGTCAACCATGATTATTTCGATTCACGGATGATAAAGCCTAAAGAAGAATAGTAACTAAGTAGAGAAAAATTATTTTTTCACACCATAAATTATTTTATTATTTGACTAGGTCTGAAAACACCCACATTATACTTAGAAACAGTGCTATTCTAAATAATATGTTATAAATCAAATTATGTTTTTCAAAAAATATATATTATTTATCAAAATTTTGGAATACAAGATTAACGAATAAATGTTCTCATCGAGCCACACTAGTAAATTTTTAAGATTAAAAAGTGAGGACAGCCCTAAACTTCAATCTGAAGTACAATCATTACATATTCTAATGGCAAATGAGGAAAGAAACTAAGAAAAATGTTCTTGCCAAACGTAGAATGATACAGGACTGAGACGGTTTGTGGAAAAAATATTCTCGGAAAAAAGTATAGTTCGGTTTATAAGTTAGAAGCTTAAACAGAAATGCAACATGCAGTGATAGGTATAGTTAGATTCCTGAAAACGGAAAGCAAACATCCAATATAAGCTATAAGAATACAAATATATAAAAACAATATTAGCAATAAGAGTCAAAGCAAATTTATTACTTAAATGTATGCAAAACTATTAACTAACATATGACAAAAAATATTTTCAAAACTATTTAAATATACAATATTAATTAATAATAATAGCAAATGTATTGCTGTAGTGTACAAGTACAGAGCTACAAACTATCAGCTACATGTATTTCCAAAATGATAATAAAGTATATGGTATAATGTAAATATGTGTGTAGTGCGTATGTGTGGCTTTCTAGCGCTATAGAAAATTTTCGAATGAAGTATGCATTGTCTAATAAAGAGGAATGTGCGCAATTTCTTACTGAATTTCTTATAATTTTCTTCGATTTTAATTTCATGGTCTAAGTTATTCCATATTTTACATTTTTTTGTGTGGTGAAAAACATTAGAATGTTTATCTATGCCCAAAACTTTTTAAGCACATTCATTTAATTTAAAATATTGTTCCAGAAAAAGAATTGAGGATTTACTAAATTTGAATATATCCATTTGAATTTGGTAATTAGAAGATAATATTTTGTATATTAATCAATAGGCGTATGCATTATCATGTTTTTAAGCGAAATTGAGTGCTTTAGGGGACCAGTTGAATGTTTTAGACAGAAGAATGCGATATTTTGAATTCACATTTGTAAAGAGAAATGAGCAGCATTCAAAGTGTGATAATAATAATAATAATAATAATAATGATAACAATGCTAATAATAATAATAATAGTAATAATAGTAAAAATAAATAAAAAGTATAGTGATAACAGTGGAATACATGTTCTTAAGTCACACAATGTTATTCAAAAGATCACAAACTTATTTTCAAAAAAAATCTCAAAAGGTAGGTAATGTTAAATCATCTATATATTAATACTTTGTGCTATTTTGTGTGTCACACTTACAAGCGTTGTGTCCTTAAACGCTTATATCTCCTTTCCTATTTGGTTGATTTCTATTAAATTTACGTCATATGATATAAAAATTCTTCATGATTTGCTTGGGATATCATTCAATACGACTAGTCAACGGAGTTGACGGATAACATGCGAAAAGTCGGAATGGGTAAAAGCGTCAAATTTAATCATTATTGACGCTCTATTCAAACGTTTCGGGTAGTAATAGCATAGAACAACATACGTTACTATAATATCATCTATGAATATCAATAAGTTGCTAACTGGCATTTCAAACAACAATTATGATGTTTGAGCAATCACACTTATAACTTCATTAATGATCAAAGGGAAATACACTTCATTATATAATGCAATTCTAAAGATTAGTCTTATGAATGATATGCAAATGCTATTTACTAACATTTTTCATGTTTAACTTAATAATAAGGGACTACTTGCAATTGTTCATAGATAATAACATCAATTATTGCACATGCAAGTCAATTTTCCGGTTAAAAATTTAAAAGATTTTCAACTGAAGAATTTTACATTATAAATTCTTACAATATAATGTCCAGAAATTATGAAAATACAACTACTCAAAATGTATTGCTTTTGCCTCGGGCTAAACTCATAGTATTATTATAATCAAAGTCACTTTTAAAAAAATAAATAAGCGGCAGCTGCTACTACTAGTCTTATAGCAAAATTTTAAGAAGGGTATTTCAGAAGTCAATCATCCAAATATCACATTATTCATACAAAATTAAAAAACAGAACAGTTGAATAAACAGGATGCATAAATTTGAAAGACATGAGGTGTTTGGATAAATTTGTGTATAATACTTCTTGAAACAGTCACAGAATATAAATGTTTAATCCTTTCAACTTCTGGTGGAAGAGAACGTCTAGAAAATTTATTCACAAAATTTCAATCAATGAATGACAATTTCAACTGCAATTAAGAGCTTTTGTTTAGAAGTGAATACCAAGTTTCAAAAAATGCCAAATATTTCAGGAAAAAGTGTCAAATAATATCCCTTGTTTTGTGTCATTCGATAGCATTTGCGAGCCAATATCGCCCAGAGACTAAGTTTCGGTATATGCAGTGTTCCTTTGTATGATGTCTTGGCAATTGAAAGGGGAATTGTATTGCCTTACCTATTGAAGGTGACAGAATCTAGTGTTTGACATGTTTATTACCACTGTTAATTTAATCAACTTCTTCCAATGCAATAAATTAATAAGTAGATGCTCTAAACAAGTTGAAGAAGCCAATTTCGCATTCATTGTATTATATTAAAAATGTACCGCCCTGAATGTTTACCAAAATCCACAATTGCTGAAATTCACTAAACAAAATTTTAACTCTTGAATATCATTTATTCCTCAATAATAATGTCAAAAAACTCTCTTCATTTAAAAGCTTACAGTCAAAATATTGATACATAGACTTCATGGATTTATAAAAAATGCGTTTTTGGTAAGAACGTCAAATGTAGATAATTTCATGTATTCTTAAAGATATTAAACATCAAATGACTGAAAAAACTGCAAGAATTTTTGCAAAGTTTCAAAAAACTGCCCTTAAGCGTGATGACATATTTCGTCTAAATAGCCATGACCACCCCCAATTTTAGCATAAATCTAAAAAACTGTATGTATATACTGGGGCACTTGAAAGTGATAATGTAACCTGCAATTCATAAACAAGAAAGCCCATTAAATTTACATAAATCTTTAATTCAGCATCATTAGATAACCATCTAAGCAAAGATTTCAAAGGATTAGTTTAGAATTTCTCTGTAATTGTAGATGGTATTTGCGGCACATCGCGGGCTTTGGGAATTAATTATTCACTAATTATTCTGTTCCATACACTTATTCAACATGATATATATGTTAGCCGTTTGGTTAACCCGGAATTTACATTCGAGTAAAAATCGGACTTATCTGGGTCTGGACCAAAATTTCTTTGACGTATGCGAATAAAAAACAAGTAATATGAGAATCAATATTTGGATGAAATTGAATATGATTATAGATAGTAGCATAGATTGTTTATCAAGTCCAATTTCTATTTCTTAGACCCTTTCAATGTAGGTAATAAGCAAATCTTAAGTCATATGATGTCATATTCATGATGCATAATTGCAATTTTTGGGTAATATTCTTTAATATTTAGGTAATATTTTGATATTTTCATATTATTGTAGAGCAGTATCTTTACAAATACTGTCGCTATTGGCAAAACGCTTTGGAATATATTTGCATCTTTTGATATACACTTTGGCAAAAAGAAGTATCCTTTGATATTAAATTTGATCATAAATGCATCCTTTGATGTACATTTTCATTTCAATAAACAGTTTGAATACTGGAATTCAAACCATTAAAAACCCTATGCTATGAATTAACTGTGAAGCTCAAAAATAAATTGTTAAGATTGAAATTTACAAATCAATTACATAATTATATAGTATAGCATTCACACAAACCTGGAAAATTTGAAATTAGTTTGCCCCTTAAAAACGAAGTAAGTTTTTGAAATGATACTTCGAACATTCAATTATTTTTGTGTTTTAAATAATCAATTGTAATTTTAAGTTAAGGTCAAGATTTTTTTTGTGAAGAAATTATTTGCAGCATGAAGAAATTATTGCAGTTATATACACACGCCTTTACATCATAATTTCAAAATATTAGAAATTTGAAGAAGGACATTTGAACAGCGTTTTCTTGGCCTTAGGGAACTTATGAAACACTAAATCGATAAAATTCCAGAACTATGCAAACCAGTGTGGCAAATTTTCCACAAGTAGACAGCTTTGGTTGCAACACGAGTTTAAATGTATATATGACACATATTTTACTGATTTATTAGTAGTAACATATGCAACATATATTAGGTTGTCAGATAAGTTCGTGCGGGTTTTATGAACGTTATTTTTATCAACACAAAACGTTTATTCGCCTTAATGCTAAAAGCTTTTCAAGTGTACTATGTTATATGCACTTAAATTAGTTTGCTGTGTTACGAGAGAGCTTGTTCGACGTTTGAATTTTGAATTTTTATCTCACCGTTCTTGCTCGTCGAGAGAGCTTGTTGGACGTTTGAATTTTGAAGCTGCACTCAGTAGGCAAAATTTTGTTGGTTTGAATCACAAATTTTTGTGGCTTTCGAAATGGAGTGCCAAGTTGACAAGAACGAGCATTTTCGCCATTTGCTTCTTTTTGCCTTTAATCAAAGATCCAAAGCTTCCAAAGCTGCTCGAGGAGCTAAAAACATGGCTGGATAATTTTTTTGTCTCCAAGTCCAGTGATTTTTACCGCAGCGGTATTATGAAACTTGTAGAACGATGGGATAAAGTTGTAAAAAGTGAAGGAGAATACATCATTGATTAATAAAGAACTTTTTTATATTTCTAATGTGGTTTAATGTTCATTTCAATTATGTGCTATAAAAACCGTACGAACTTATCTGACAACCCAATATATCTATGGTACTTTGATTATATTTAGTTCATTTGTTTTTACAAATGCTGTCAAATAATCCAAAAAAATTTGCCAAACTGTACATAATAGCAACTTTTGCAAAAAATCTAAAATGTTGACAGCATTTTGTCAAAAAAATCTTAAAACTTTTTCAGGGCAAGAATCATAGTCAGTCCAAAGCAAAGTATAAGAAATCTTGAAGAGTAGTAATTGTGTTAGAAATCAAACGAGGGAGTCAGTTTAAAATTATGCCTTTTGAACTATCCAAACATTAAGCTAAACTGTCTATTAGCTTCCCCGTTGACTTTTAAAAATTTAACACTAATCTCATTCTTGCACATTTTTCCTCTCTCCCTCTACCCAGTTAGCATATTACTAATCGTAGATATAAATAAATTAAATTACACCATTCACCGAGTCAAAATTGTCTATTAAACTTTTTTTGGAAAATTAGAAAGTCCTATTTCTCCTTAGTTGTGTCCTATATAATTTTGCAATTTTTTAATAGCTTACGTAAAACCGTTTACATTTGCTTAAGCTTCAATATTAACACATAAGCACCATATTTTTGGATTATCATTCACTTACAGTCAGTGAAATGCGTGTAAAAAATAATTATTTGTAAAAGAATCAAGATATTTTATATTGCAAAGGAATATGCATTAATGAATTCCTAATCACTTTTAAAGTATTGAATTCAAATTCAATTTTTCTTATCAAACAATTTGTTCGGCATAGATATTGCATTACTGCAAAACTGATGACGATACAACGGCAGTTTTTGGTACGAATTTCGACGATATCAATCGAAGAACTATGCTCCCTCAAAACGTTATTAATGAATTAATAAATTATCAGTAAAGATGCGCTACCATTAAATCCCAAAAACCATGCGAAATGAATTTGCATATCAAGGATTCGGGCAAAAAATCGTCCCAAATGCAGTGAAATTTGTACGTTCAAGATTAGGTTTAGAAGTATTTTCCAGTCAATGTCTTTTTGANTTTTCTTAATTTATATGGTAGCTAATGCAGCAGTATTTCATATTTACTACTATTCATGTTTTGATATATTTAAACCATATGCACTTGCATAGTGAAATTATTTAATTTTCGATAATGAACGATGGGTAAGTAAAAACAAAGTTGTTACAATGAAATTTTAGGAAGGAGAAGCAAGATTTTTATTTTAATCCAAGCATTTTGCGCCAATAGTATTCTTTCCTGTTTACAAAGTGAAATTCAGTCAATTTTCAATCAATGCTATTTATGTGTAATTCTAGACTAAGAAATATAGATTTCAGTTTTCTAAGTGAATATAATTTTGAAGTGATGCGACCTCCATCTTTTAACATTGTTTTAAATGTCGGATTTACAAGATAGAAAATAGATAGCTTTTGATACAGTACATATATATATATATATATATATATATATATATATACATATATATATATATATATATATATATATATATATATATATATATATATATATATATATATATATATATATATATATATATATATATATATATATATTAACAGTGGCGTAGCATCAACATTTTGAAAGAGAATTTGATCTTTAGAGCAAACATATAGAAAAATCTTGTAAACTTCGACGAATACTAGAAGATTTTTAAACATATAACTATTTATTGAAATGTAGAAGCGCATTGATTTAGAAAAATGTAAATCCAAAAATTTATGTAACCTAATCCATTGGAATAGTTTTTATAATGATCCCTCATATATAATGATTCAATTGGTATTCCTATTGTTGCAATAGTAGTTTTATAATTTTCATTGAACAGTTAAGAAAATCGTTAATGAAAAAAATCGATTTAAAGTTACGCAAATTATCTTTAATATCAGCATAATGTTTCTTAGCACATTAATGACTAATCAAGATCTTCCCATTCCAATAAATCCGACAATTAAAAAAACTTATAAGGCCGAATACCTACGGAATTCACCAATATCTTTTATACAACAAATACTACAAAATAAGTTGAACATAACTTGCAAATGTTTCCCACTCTAGTTTGTCTTTCATGATTTCATAAAAAGTATAATAAAAATTCAATGCCATTGCTAGCTGTGTCATAATAAGTAGAAAAATTATTTTTTACAATTTTCCAAATATTTGAAAGCGGTGAAAAAGATTTTTTCAATTATATAGTCATATTTCATTCTGAATCTCACATTTATTCAAAATTATACTTACAATAAGGCTCCATAGGGTTTCGCATTGCGTATCCTAGCCATAGTTTATTAGGCTCGGTTAAACAAGAAAATGGTCGAAACTATGTTGAAATATCGTGTGGCCGTAAGAATTACATTACTCATGCCCATTTTTAATAGTTTTTCTAGCTTTCAGTATTAGGATCTTTATAATAGGAGGCTCATATACCCACCTAACTCTTGGCTGCGTGTTAATGCGATTCATTCACAATGAGTTTATATATCACCAGATAAAATAATCTAAAACAAAACCCTTTCCAAGTTTCTTACCATAATCTTTGTTGTGTTAGGCTAAAATTCATTAGTTGGTTTGACCCATTTACATTGTCGTTGTCTTCAACTCAAGAGCGGGTAATAAATATCGGTCCCCTCAGCAAATATTCTTGAATCCAATTGCCCATACTTCATTTTCTATTTAGAAATGCATATAATTTCAGTAAACGTGCAGTGATTGTCACGAATCTAGACAATTACACACGTTGAACCATTCATTTAGAAAGACAATATAGTATTATTATTTATAGCAAAATTAGCTCAAAGCATCAGAAAGATTTGGTGTGAAAACATGTGTATCTATTATGAAGAATTAGAGTTAAAGCCATTCGTTAGTTTTGTTTACAAAAGCTAACATTCCATATCCGTTTATTGTAAATTAAATGCGCAAAATGAAAACAAGAGGCATGTGTTTTCTATCATTTAGTTCGAAATGTCTGCATATATAAATAGTGAAATATATAATGAGGGCAATTCTATGTTCAGTTTTAATTTTAAACAAAAACATATTATTATTACGACTTGTTGAATTGGTTTAAACCAATCGCTTGCTATGAAGCATTAGCATGACATCGTATCAATTGCATATTTTGGCATTACTGATATTGTAACAAGTCTTTGCGTTTCTACAAGTGTTAATTAGAGAGTAGTTAATCTACTTACGGTGCACACTGTACTCCTGGACAAGTTGAAGTGTTCGGAATTAATATGGAATGTGTGGTAGTCCATCACTGGAAAGCCAATGTTTCCAATCATACCTGTACTAATTCCACATATTCCTACGTTATTAAAGATGAATCTCTTCATTACTATATGTTCATTGTTATAATCTTCTTTTTCACTGTTGCAATAGTTCTCATTTGTTTAATCCGTTATATTCAGGAGAGACCACGTGTTGGCAGTGATTCTGAGCGTTATCATAAAAAACTTCTGCGCTTGCAGTTAAAGCGAGAGGCAGTGATTGAACACCAGTTAAGATTAGCGCAGACATACCATAGTACTGCGCATCTGCAAAAGCTTCACGACATGTTGAATAATCAAGAAAAAATGTTTACAAGGCTTTTCCTGCCGCTCAGTAAAACATCAGTCAATCACGTATCTACAATGAGTTCGCCCAGTAGAAGGAAACCTACTAAAGAAACACCATGGCGTAACATGTACCTGAAAAAGTTAACCACTAATCAATGCTAAATTATTCATCATAGAATTTTGGAAGAGCCAAAGCTTAAGTCACACTATAGTTTTTATCTCCTCCTTGCTAATTTATGTTGAGTTGGAAAGTTGCAAACTTGTACTTTAAAAGAAAGATTTGTAATACATGTGTATTTTGTAGAAAATACATAAATTCTTTTCATACCGATTCTTACGTGACGTAAGCTAAATGACGTAATTTACCAGCACTCAAGACAAATTTCTCCCCATCGGGAATTCTGGATTGGATTTATACGATAAAAGAAATTTATCATGCAAATTTTACATTTAAGAAATTTCGCTTCCAACCATTTGCGTCCTTTACAGAGTTTGCCTTGTATGTAAACCTTCGTTTCGCATAAGTCTTGTCTAGACATTGATTTGATAAGTGCGATAAGAATTCCACTTCAATGGGATTGCTTTAACATACACATTGCACAAGCATGTAATGGATATTTGTTTATCTTCATAGCATTGAGCGAGGGTATTTATTTCACAATAATTTGCATTTAATTAGCTTGCCCAAGTAGCAAGCCATCAATGGGCCATTATTGGTCCATTATTGGTGCCATCAATTTACCAACAATGAGCCATCAATTCACCATTAAAAGCCAATATTTACCAACAATACGCCATTCATATACCAACAATTTGCCTTCTAACATTAATGGTTTATATTGGCAAATGGTTGGCCAATATTGGCCAGCGATGCCAATAATGGCCCATTGATCATTGTTACTTGGGTGATTGAAAATTAATTCCTATTTAATCCGCTACTAAATCTGCTGCCTATAAAATTTTCTTTTGATTATGATAATAAATCGTGCAAATTCGTTTTTACACCAAGAACACGCTGTTTTACCCTACTCCTACACCAGAGAATTTTGTAATTGTATTTTACTTTACTTTACTTAAGACCTCTTACACTACCGTAAAGTAATTAAAGTATACCATCGTTTAACAGACACAAACAGTAAAATAAAACCCACTTTATTAGCAAAAATTACAACTAAAAGTATTAGAATATATTTTGATTTATTTATGATATGATTTGTGCAATTTAATAAAAAAATTAAATGCATACAAGATTAATGTGTTATATACTAAGACTGTAATTATTTGGTTTTAATAGCTTCGAAAGTTTCGATGTTAAGAAGAACATTGTTTACTAAACAGAATTTTCTTCCCAGTTTTAATTACAAAGCAAATCTATTTGGAATAACAGATGTCTTGGTAATTAACTACAATCAAATCAGTGACATTCAAATTGAGATCATGTTGTTTACATCACCTTACTTTACTTTAGTGAAGACCTCGTACACTGCCGTAAAGGTGTACTTAAAAATCGAACAGAACCGATTGTGTAATTGTCTACTTGAAAATTTACTTTACTTTATTTAAGGCTCGTACATTGCCGGTAATTAAAATTTTTTTTCTTTACTTTACTATAGTTACCGGCAGTGTACGACCAGCGTTAACTACAATGCAAAGAACGAATATAAAATTTTTTTTCCAGTTATACTGCTTGCCAAAGTCACAGAATCATTGGATTCATTTGGCCATGTAAGTCTCAAAAAATAATTTCTATAATATAAGGCTGTAGATAAGGCTATTGTCGAATCCAATTGACGGCTTAGTTGTTTCACTCATTTAGGTATTGTATGCCACTTCTTGATAGTTATTCTAACCATAAGATATTTTTACATTTGAATCTTTTTTAGGTACTAAAAATTTTAATGCGTGAACATATAAGTTTTAAAGTGGCTTTGGTTATATCTTTTGAGAAGATATTATATTTGTAGAGATTTAACATTGCCTTACCTAATTACCAGCATCTTTTTTGAATGCTACTAAATTTAATAAAATACCTTGCAAGTTGCAACGCCTTGCTCCAGTTAATATTAACTACAAAACAAATAAAATGGCTTGAAGAAAATTTGTGATGAATATGATGCTTTTAGCCTTTAGTAATATTAAATTTTGTTTCCTCTTGTTTTAGTCTTCTCTTTAAAACTTAAATTTTGTTTTAAACTATTAGATAACATAATAAAATTTTATATTATTATTATTATTATTATTATTATTATAGAAACAAATCCAGGTCCTATGCTAAGTGAAACAGAAATTGAACCCAAATTAAAAAACTATTCTGATAACTTCAAATATATATATATTAACGCTAGAAGTCTTAATGCAAACAGAAACGATTTCTTAAAATTAATTACAAAAATTGGAAAAAATGCAATATTCATAATTACAGAAACTTGGCTTAAGCCTGATATCGACCCTAACTTGTTTAACCCAGATCGACAATATTTTGAGGTTTTTGCTAAAAATC
The DNA here is from genome assembly GCA_900660155.1 of Hofstenia miamia. Classification (NCBI taxonomy): domain Eukaryota; kingdom Metazoa; phylum Xenacoelomorpha; order Acoela; family Hofsteniidae; genus Hofstenia; species Hofstenia miamia. The sequence goes on along the minus strand of CABFPE010000169.1, from coordinate 268,748 downwards.
GAATAGGTAGAGGTGGTGGACTTATGATAATTGTGCCAAAATTTTTAAAGCCAGCCCGTAAATCTGAATATGAGCTTAATNCAGCATCGAATTATGTTTAGGAAATATACAGAGGGAATATAGACTATAAAAAAAATGTTCGAGAAAAGTAAAATTATTATTTTCAATTCACTGTGTGTATCACTGGATTAGTAGTAGTCAATCAAAATAAAGGAAACGTATTACAATGATGTGATGTTGTAATTAGCATTGTGTTCAGGAAAATACGTGTAAAAATAGAAAATGAACAGGTTATTTTCTCTTTCATGATGCGACAATAGTTTGTAAGATAATGTTACGCCTTGTAACAATACGGATTAAACTTTAACCCGTTACGGGCTCAAATAAGAAATTACGGGTTTTGGGATAAAAAGTCCGACCCGAGGTAATTGTCTACTTGAAAAATTACTTTACTTTATTTAGAGCACGTACACTGCCGGTATTTTAAATTTTTTTTCTTCACTTTACCATAGTTACCGGCAGTTTACGACCAGCCTTAACTACAATGCAAAAAACGAATATAAAAAAATTTTTCCAGTTATACTGCTTACCAAAATCACAGAATCTTTGCTTCATTTGGCCATGTAAGTCTCAAAAAATCATTTCTATAATATAAGGCCGTAGATAAGACTATAGTTGAATCCAATTGACGGCTTAGTTGTTTCACTAATTTAGGCATTCTATACTATTTCTTGATAGTTATTCTAACCATACGCTATTTTTACATTTGAATCTTTTTTAAAAACTAAAAATTTTAATGCATGAACATAAGAGTTTTAAAGTGGCTTTGGGCTTATCTTTTTGAGATGTATTATATTTGTAGATAGCTAGTGATTGAACATTGCCTTACACAATTACCAGCATCTTTTTTGAATGCTGCTAAATTTAATAAAGTACATTGCAACGCCCCATTAAAGCTCCAGTTAATATTACCTACAAACCAAATAAAATGGCTTGAAGAGTATTTTTTAAGCATTACTCTTGTTTTAGTCATCTCTTTAAGCCTCATTGTTATAGTAGGCTCTTAGGTTATTCGCAAACCGTCAGATGAAATGCAATTAGAAGAAGTTCAATGCGTTTTAGAAAACAACGCCAATACAAATTCAAAATATAGGTCAGATATTTTAGGAAGCGTATAAATATCGTGTGTGATATGCATTGCTTGCACCATGCAGTCTAACAGCAGTTTGGCCGGTTTTCTAATTTACCAAATTGGTTTATCACTAGAAACGCGACAATAGGTCAAAATGATCTGTAAGCATTTTTGTTTTCTTCATTATCCATTCATCTGAAAATCTGAAAAACGACATCAAGGATGTAGTTTTTACTTACTTGCAAACCAAGTATGCTGAATCACCAAGCTGCAACATATACTTTATGAGACTTTGCAGCTCCTGCATTTCCAAAGTGCACCGTAATTTCAATTTTCTTTAAAACTTAAATTTTGTTTTAAACTATTAGATAACATAATAAATTTTATATTATTATTATTATTATTATTATTATCAAAAGCAGTAGCAGGTACTTCCAATTATTGAATTTGCTATTGGTAGAAATTTTGTTTTTATTCAATAATTTTAGCATTTGAAACATCAGATGCAAACTCATTCTCAACAAGTACTCGATATTCTAGTGTTAAATCCACAATTTCTCTTTAAACTTTTATATGGAGACTGGATAAATCAGGAACAATCTTTCCTTGTTACCAATTTTAGGTGTCTCCTCTCAGCTGCTGATGTTAGCATTTTCTCTCAATGCCTTTTAAATATACTTGTGAATTAATGAACTGGGCATCTACTACTCTTTATCTGAGGCTTGATAGTGTGCGAAAGGGCAATCTGGTTTCATTGGTTTTGAGAAAAAAATGTTTGGTTAATCACTTCTGGATCACTGATCTCAGCCTTTAACAATAGATATAGGATTTAGTTTACTTCTATTTGAGGTTTAGTTGCAATTCATGAAATTATTTATGCCGAATGAATTTTCAAACACCTAGTTTTATAAGATCTTGTTTCTCCATAGGATTCCGTTATGCAATTTGTTTGAACATAACACATATTTCGCCAAACTTACAACGAAATCTATTTTTCTAAAAAGGGACATTAATTCTCTTCTTTCTTTGCACGCCGCTTGGAGAGATATACGGCTTCGAATAAATGTGGAGAATTGTAATTTAATTTATTAAGCAAATGTGTCTGTAGTGATATTGATTTACTTTTAATCCCTGAATTGAGATTAAGCTATTGTGAGTGACTTTAATTTTAATTAGGTAGTCAATTACGATGTTTAGTGCTAGATTATTGTATTATTTTTTTTATTTTTTATTCAAAGTCTTTAATTTTTAAAAGAAAGCTCCAAATAAATAAAAATTATGTACAAAATAAATAAGAGATCTTTTCTTTGCTACGAGAGCAATTGCATATAAGATGAAAAGAACAAGGTTTAATAGTGATTTAATATTTCAAGAAATAATTCCAAAAAAAATTATTTGAATGCTTTCGAAACCTTTGTTGGACAATTGAATAGATCAATCTCAGTATGGAGATACACATAATTTGCTACTTTAACCATTTTGTGGAAAAATAAATTACTTGTAGATATTTTATTCAGATTTTTGACGTGAACACTGTTTTGTTTTTCATTATATTACCTTGGTGAAAGATTGTAACAAAATTGTCTGCTTAAAGATGGTTAATCACAAATTCTGATGTTTTACATTGAAATTGTCATTTTTTGTTGATGGCATCATGTATGCTTATATTCTCTGTGAATATACATTCATATTTGTTACATTAGTGCTGATATAAGCATTGTAGGTATATCTTTATTTTAATACGATTACACGAATTTGAGCTGTTGTAAATTTGTGAAGTTTTGAGATTTAAAATTCATCATCTTATCTTTTTATCATAACTGAATTCGATGATATGAAAACACCATTTCGATAGGTTTCTTGTTAATGTTTCATTTAATATTAGGTACATTATTTTCAATTTTATCATTTCTTATTTAAAATTATAGATATTGTAATCATTTTTGTTAATAAGATTTAGGAAGGCTTTGTAGCATTCTTTTCGTGTAGAACATTTTTAGTGAAATGCTTTAATAGTTAACTGCAAGGATTGCTGTATACAGAGCCTTGGTGAAGAGGGGTATGGCCTTCCCTTTTGGGTCACTTAGCTCCCTCCCGCCATCCTCGATACAAAACAAAACTCTAAAGTATTAATTCTGCTATTCAGTAACTAAGTTAGAGTGAATATATTTTAGTTAAAATATATGACATACTAATGCCTTTCTATTAAAAAAACTCGATGAAAAAGTGCGAAACTATTTCATATAAGTAAAAGTATGATTAATTTATTGAACTTTGTGGGACCATGGTCGCCCTAACTTACAAGCTACCGGCCTGGCTGTATAGCATTTAAGTATTACTCAAAATATTTAACGACTAAAAAATATTGTACAGCTTGAGCAATTCTTACTGATATTTGCAATGATGTCTTTTTTGCATGCTGAAAAATTTTTGGTAACTTACGAAAAGTACTTCTGTAATCATTATAGCCAGTGATGGCCATATAAATTATTGTGCATATTTATATTTATATACAGTACCTATAGTTTTATTTATGTTAATCAAATATATATATGGCTTCCACGTTCAAAACATATTTATATGATTTTCGATATTATTTCGATATATTTTGCGTATTGGGCTTCAATATGTATATTTAGGCTGTACTAGTGTACCCTGCCACGTACTAAACTCTGCTACATGTGTGCTAGGCTGCATTGAAAATATATGTATTCAAAAATATATATTTTTGTAACATTAACACACTGACACCAGCGAAAGCTTACAGCATAACTCCGTACTATTGTAATATATATTATACCTCATTTTTAATTGTTTTCAGATATATGATTTTATGCATATGATTCAGGTTTATATGTATTTATATTTATATGATCAAATATATGATATTTTTGTATCGGGATCATTAACACACTGGCATCAGCGAAAGCTTACAGCATAACTCCGTACTAATGTAATACATATACCTCATTTTTTAATGTTTTCAGATATATGATTACATGCATATGATTCAGGTGTATATGTATTTATATTTATATGATCATATATATGATATATTTATATGGCGATCGCTGACTATAGTTGCCTTGTCTACTTCAATAAAGAATGCAATAAAATTCCGTTTATATGGATTCTCAATAAGTGAAATATTATATCGTATACTACTATTTACTCTATTAATTATTAATTATTAGTAAATATGCACCATTTTAATTTTAGTGATAGTATTGTAAATTAGGCAACTAGAATTGCCCACAAAATAGAAATATTAAAGAAAATTAAATTCAATGTGAAATAAATTTTATTTTTTTTAATGTTACGGAAAGTTTCAGAAAAGAAATATCTGTTGTCTTACAGTTGTTAAGTCCAGTTGGAAAACGAAATATATTTTAGCCTAGTGGCAGCCATTTTTGTACATTAAAAATGTGGCATTTGTATATAATTTATATTTGTCCAATTCTTTACTATGCATTTTTATGATACATTATTTCCTTCATTCCATAGCTTTTATGTGTTGTTTTGATATCTAAAATATATTTGTACATAAAACTTTGCTTTTCTCGTCAATGAAATTCATTGATATATCTCTGTCTTTAAATTTTGATAAATATCATTTTGTTAACCAAGTTTCAATATTATTTTTCAACTGTCAGCATTATTTGTGAATCAAAAATTTGCAAAACTATAAGTTGTTTTTCTCAATACATCATAAATAATAAGATTTGAAGAATGTAATAATGCAGAATTTATTTTCAAGGAAGCAGTTTTCTTCCAAATATTCATAGCAAATATACTGCAATAAGTAGCTTATCATTTAGTGGAACTGGATGAGACATTATCATATACAGAAAAAATCTTGAGGCATTTTTTGTAAAAACTGAACACTTCATAAATATTCAAAAAATTAAGCACATTTCTTGCAAAATTGAAAATTTTAGTGCATACCTCTTTTTATATAATTTTATATTTTATGGTAATTCTCGCTAACGACTTCTTAATTAGGCTTGAAACACACGATGATTATTTCCGCGCGGAATTCCTGAGATAATTAGTTGTGATTAAAATAATCATCGTTTGTTTGCAAATTATTTTTAGTCACAGCCAATTATCCCAGGAATTCCGCGCGGAAAAAATCATTGTGCATTTCAGGCCTTAGAATCTCGAACACAATTGTAAGTCATTGTAAAGAGCCTTTAACATTAAATTTTTTAGCAACAAATCTGGTCGCTGACCACACTTCATAATGTAAATAGCAACTTCCCTACAGCAACAAGTTTTTAACAGTTAATACAAAAGTTGTTATAATTAAAAAGCAAAATGCATAGATATGCACTAGTACCTAAAGAGCATTTAATTGGTTTGATATTCCCAATAGACATTTCTTAAAACATAAAACTCTTTGTAAATTTTTAAAATTTTCTTCATTTTTTATAATTGTATTTCAATAATTCCATAAGTTTTGAATGAAACCGAATGAATAAGGGTAATACTAAGAACACTGATAAAAAAATTGGATCAACTATTTTGCAACAAGACATAACAATGAGGAATGAAGCGAGTACACAGATTGTTTGTCTTCCAGTTAGAAGATTTTACCAGACCTTCATCAAGCATATCAACACCGCTTTTAAAGCAATTGTAGGTATGGGAAACAGAAGTCCTACAAAATTTTGTAATTATGAGATTTATGCAACGTTTTTCATATATACGTATGAATTGAATAGTTTTATTCATGCTCTCATAGAATCACTATTATTGACAAGGTACATCCATGTTGAAATACAACAAATATTTTCAGACGTCCTGATAAAGTTTAAGAATTACATATATTTATATTTGAGATGAATAAAATACATAGGTGCAGGTACATATTGTCCGATTTATTCACTTCCGTATAGTGAAACATTACATTACACGAAATATTTCTGTCGCGCGAAGGTGTACGAAAATTGATTTTGCGTGCTATTTTAATACATGGCATAAAATATTTTTAGCAATTGCTCTAAATTGGCCTGCATTTTTATGACGTCACGAATCTTTCTGCATCGTGAAGCAATACGCATTGTAGTGCTGCCTTTCTTTAAGGAAATGTTTGCTTGATTTTGGGGCAATTTGCATTTTGTTCACCTATATATTTTCTTGAGAAGTCATAGAAAAAAGTATTGTTAGCGATTTCTCTAAATTGGTCTGCATTTGTATGCCGTCACGAAATCAGGCCAAATTAGAGACATCTCTAAAAATACATTTTTATATGCATTCTCAAGAATATATATGTGTGATAAAATGCAAATTGCTCCAAAATCTAACAAACATTTCCTTTGAAAAAAGCCAGCACTGCAATGTGTATTGCTTCATGATGCAGAAAGATTTCAGACGGCATGAAAATTTTAGAGCAATTGCTAAAAATATTTTTTATGCCATGCATTAAAATAGCACGCGAAATCAATTTTCGTACGCCATCGCGCGACAGAAATATTTCGTTTAATGATTTTTTTGTCTTTTCAACAAAGTATTTTAGACTGAACTCAAAGTAACTGAAATCGAATTTCTGAGAAAATCGAGCGAAGATGAAATCAAGAAGAAAAATTCTATTATTGATCAATTAAAAGAACAAATTGCCGATGTTTTGACAGAAAGTAGCAAGTGCGATTTTATTACATTTATTTCTTTACACAGCTTGTTTGCCATGTTGTATAACACCTTCATGAATGCACATTCCTTTGTCTGTCAATCTTTCAGGACCGCAATTTATCTTAATATTTGAAACCAATTGATAGTTTTGTTACTCATATTTTTCGAGCAGGGTCGATAGTGTGGTCAATTCCTTTAAGATTTTCATAAATGAACCCTTATTTATATGTAAGAACTTTTTATGATTATCTGTACTAATTTGACGTTAACTTAAAAATTATGTTGCACCACATTGTGAGTATAGCTTTCTTTTTCAAACATTCATAAAAGATGACAAACGTTGTTCTTTAAATGTTTCAGATCCTTAAAATATGTTTAACGGACTAGGAAAAGGGGTCACCCAGCCAAAAATGACTTTCGTGCCAATCAGCTTCTTCAATCATTACCCTTCCAGAGACTTCACTGAGTTCACACATTTCAAAATTTTCGTGATCTGAGAATGGCTCCCTGTCATTTTTTCTATCTGAAAAACACTCCATTTCACAAATAAGTAGCTAACTTTCTAGCCCTACACTGCTTGCTAGCCCTGCTGTATCCATTTGCAGGCTTAACTCACACAAATGGCACCGATGCGCAATTGTAGTTTTAGCCACGTGGCAAAATTTTCTTTCACATAAATAGATACACACAAAAAAACAATCTTGAACTTTGACCTTAATTTTCTCAAAAGTTGTACATAATCCCAAGTGACCCCTTTTCCTAGTCCGTTTCACATATATAGATGAAATTTTAGTTTAATTTAAAATTTGATCGTTCATTTATATTTAGGATAGAATTTTACCCAAACAACTTGTTTAAGCTCTAGTCGTTCGAGAGAATGAACTAATGTTTATGGTGTATGATTTTGCTTGTACAGATGTTTGCAATTTTAGTGTTTTCTTTTAACCTAGTAAGAAAATATTTGAAAATTGAAGCTGAAATAAACATATTTCCTTGTATATAACTGTGTGTGGATTTAGTATTGGTAAGTACTAGAGAGTGACATCAGGTCCCCGATAAACCTATCCGATTTCGTGCTTTGTATCGTGTACAAATATTAGATTGATTATTAAAAAATATTGATGTTAATCACTGCTTGATTTGAGAAAGATCCAAGACGTTAAGTAAGGTGAGTGAATTGCCGTTTCCCCGTTAGAAAATGATAAATGTTAATGATCATTATGATTGGAAAAGGATACACAACGTCAAATCAAATTCGACGGGTTCGGGTATTAAATTTTCGGGTTGGGTTCGGGTTCATGTTTACCTAATGTTGTCACTCTCTAATAAGTACGTTCATGTATGGTGAAAGTGGCGTCACTGAGGGGTTGCGGGTTCACCTGCATCTCGCACAGAAATTGCAAGAAAATTGGGCCTCCAAAAATACTTTTTACGCCTCACCCACCCGTAGCCAAAATGCTCTTTACCCTTATCCGAAAATGAAATTTACTTTGTTGCTATCAAATAATTTAGAAATTTTCAAAAAAATTTCTAACACAATTCAAGTTTGTCATATGTTATTTTTTCAATTTTTTATTTATAATTTGTTTCGAAAATATTTTATTTAAAATGCACATAATGTGGAATAGAAATAAGGTAAACCGTAAACGCCCGCCCCGGTACCCGCGGTAGAGCTGGACGCCAGCCAGCTGAGCCGCTGCCGCCGACATATTTTAGGTCAGTTAACCGTCGGAAAATGTAGACGGCTGAGCGAATTGATGACTAAAACTAATTAATATTTCTGATGTGTTATTGACGTTTAAAATTAATTAGTTATTCTCCTCTACGTTGAACGAAATCAATTCGTCTTTGATGTGGTAGTGAACTGACGTTTATATGATTTATTTTTTCCTACTAGAGCTGGGCGCCCGCTGGCTGAGCCTCTGCCGCCTATCTTATCGGGACTCGCCGCCAATAGTAGTCAGCTGACGGCGGCGCCCGCCTCTAACCTGCGGTACCACCCGTTTTCGCACATTACTAACGGGTATGCGAATTACAGATATCGAGTGGGTACAGATATGTGCTTTAATAAGACAGGCTGGTAGCGTTAACAAATTAGCTTACCATCATAATAGTAGTTTAGAATTATGAATACATTAATTGAACCTATGGGTGTTTGGGCGGGTACCAGTAAAATTTTGCGGGAGCAGGTAAGGTATCAGAAATACCTTAGCTACCCTATTACTGTAGAGTGAATACGATGCTCGCATTCCTGTAAGGGAGGGGAATTTTTTTACAATAAATATCAAAGGTTTTTACTAAAACTACTTTGAAGGGGTTGAAATATTTTTTGGATTTCTATTATAGCTTATCTTCGGTTTTATTACCGGTTTGTTCAAATAGTGGAGTAAATGAAGTGTAATTATATTTGTGTTATAAACATTCTCCGATATTTCCTAGAACTATCAATAGACATAATGATGGCATTCCGTAAATATAAGTGCACAATAAAATAATTAGAATATCAATGTAATAAATTCTCTTTACATTCCGTAAATATGAGTTCACTTTAAAGTGATTTGACCATGAATGTAATTGATTTTCTTTTGGTTAGTTTGGTATGCAGTAAAGCAACTTTGTTGTGTTCTAAATTCACTTGTGAAAATATTTTGGTAGTGGTAGTTAAATCGGTAATGTACCTTTGAGAAATAATTAATCACTTGTCTAGTATATTATGTCTGGAAACAAGCTCAAATTTAGTCCATGTGAAAAAATGGATCACGTTTTTAATTTTCAAAAATTGAGTCACGTGACAAATGACGTCATCCAGCCCAGAGATAAAAAATCTTTTTTCTTTTTCTGCAAAAAGCAACGAGATAAATTTCAGTCATATATATATATATATATATACATTATAGGGTCTTATAATTAAATATTTGATATTGGCACCGCGACCTCTGACTGCAAACGACACGCCTCAATAGGTTTGGGATATCTTCGCACATATCAAGAAACACTCAAAGTTCTTTGCAGCTTGCATGGGCTCAAAACTTTATAAATACATGAACGTTAGGTATGGAGAGAATTTAAATATTTTTCAAAAATTCGAAATTTTCAAAGAAAAATTGCTAATCTTTTGAACAACTTCAGCTACAGCATTACGCTTTAATAGAAATTTTCAGCATTGCAGTAAAGTATGTTATTCAATAAACCTGCATATGCCTCAACATTTTCAAATTTGCTTAATAGACTTGAAGAAAATTCTTTGTAAATGTGGAAAATGGTTTATACGATAAAATTGACGATAGGAAGTTTAAGGTTAATATGGAACTGAAGTGCTACCCAGATTCAACTTAACTTATAATAATTTTGCGCGCCGCTCACCTGTGCACACAGGTGTATGGGTAAAATCGGGTAGCCGTGGGTAACACTCGTTACCTAACACCACTAATATATATATATATATATATATATCACACATTTAATGGAATAACATTGCGAATTATTTTGAGATTTTTTAAAATTCTATCGAGTTAACTAAAAAAAAATTCTCCTAGTAGCTAAAATGTTTGAATTCAACATTTCTTAGAAAATTCTACTATTGTTTTATGATGTTATGTAATTTTAAATTTTTCGTAGTTTTGCAGGAAATTTGAAAATTAACAAAATAATTTGAAAGCTTATAGAAAACAATTAAAAATTAATCCTGAAAAAGGTAGGTATATCATTTTCATACCAAAATCACAAACAGTCGATGTGGAAGAGATTGAATTAAAAATGAATGATAATTATATTGAGCAAAGCAAATTGATAAATTATCTAAGATTATCAATGGATGACATTTTAACTTTCTATGATTTTGTTTCTTTCGACCTCAAATAAAATATTTATATCATTTACGTCATTTGGGAATTAATTTAATGCAGGACTTGTTATTACTCAAATGAATTATTTTTGGTTTCGCTTTTTGGGACGGTTACCACTGTCATATATATATATATATATATAT
>CABFPE010000169.1:226200-246583 GCA_900660155.1 Hofstenia miamia | reverse complement strand
TATATATATATATATATATTAGGATGACCCTTATATAAGGTGAAAGTTCAAAATTTTGATTTTTGCATGTCTAACCCTCTCAAAACGTATTTCATTAGAAACGCTTTTACTCAAATTCTGATATTCTGTTATATTTTTTAGAGGTGGTGCATTGCTGTGAAAGTTCGCCTAAAATGGCTAAATACATGACATAGAAAAAAAGCATCACTGCAATAGTCAGAAAAACAGAATAGTTTTTTTATTTTTCCGGTTTTCCTGCAATCCTTAAAGCATACTGCGAGTTATTGATCAATGCAATTGTTTCGTTTGCTGTATTTAAAACACAATTCGTTAGCAGCTGCTAGTGAGCCTATAGCTGTTTAAGCGCTTTTGCAGTTTTTAATTTCATTCTAGTCTTCTGGATATGTTTCAAGAAAGCTATCAAATGCACTCAACCTTCTATTGCTTCTGTTCACAACCGTTGCGCCGCCAAATTTACGACAGAATACAGCAAACTAAAAAAATTAGTTCCTCTAAAAGATAAAACAAATTGCCTGAATACTTACGCAATTTAACTATTTGCATTTGACGTGTCTAGTTGCCTGTGGAGTAAGAAGCGCAAGGAATTAAACCTTAATATGAACCTTTGCTAAAACTGTTGTCGATATCTCGTAATCCGTTCACTTCCGCGATTTCAAGGGTGAATTGAGATCAAAATTGCCAAATTTAGAATCTGTATTTTGATTTCAGCATCCATTGTGCTTGATGCATGAGGTAGGTTCAAGTGTTCTAAGTTTCTTGGAATAAGGTGATTCATCTCCAAAAACCAACTTCTGATAATTATTTCGCTGGTGTTTTATTGTTCACCACTTTGCAATGAGCAATATCACGGAGATATTTGTCCACAATTACAATTCCGTGTCATTTGTATGCTAAGTGCTAATGAGATGCCTAAAAGTACTAATGTTATGTCACAATTACCTGTTTTAGCAAAAGCAGTATAGTTCCATAATACTGGAAAAGTTTAATGAGCTTGCGCCACCTCTAAATCTATTTCAAATAGTTCAAGTTTTTACACTCCCCTTTTTGTGAAATGGAAGCACTTTCGGAAATTTATAAATAAGGGCCACCTTATACACATATATATATATATATAGTTATAATATGTCTCTATGTACCTAAAAAATACTCAAAAAATGTCCAGAGCGACATATGAAAAAATATGAGTGAAATTATGATGAAAAAATTGATGTATGACTTTGGGGAGTTGTGAGTCGCTATATTTATTAAAATTCTAACTATGTTTGCCGAGTTCCGGCTGAATTATTCACTACATTGCTGAAAAATTATAGAGCTTTACTTAGGCTGCCAATTTTCAATAAAATTTATCTTTGTTCTAAAACAGTGTTAGTAGTCTGTACATCCATTGCCACCACAGCAGGCGTGGTTATATTTTACGAAGTGTACATAGCGACATATATAATTTGATAAGCATACATAGCGACATACTATATATATATATATATGCATTATTCTAATACCAAAAATTTTCTACATTGCTACAAGAAAGTACTGTATTTGTTTATGGTATTTCTTTGTTTGTTTAATGTATTATTTTATCATTTATTTGTAGTGTACTTAATTAAAATTCTGAATATAATCCATAAATGATTGAAGCGTGTCCATTTGTGATATTTGAAACGTGCATTTATGCAGCATTCATATATGTATACATATTTATATACATTATCAGTGCTTTCTGGTAGAATGTAATTTGTTCATTTGAGTTAATATTCTCGTATTTTATCATGTTTTAAGCACAAAGAAACCATAACCAACCTAGTGGTAATATGAGGAATTAAGAATTTTCGCACTTTTTATCTGAGAATTAGTGCGACGTAAAAAATTTTTGCGAAAGAGCATCTATTTTTAGCAATCCAAAAAATCAATAAAACTGTTGTTTCAGTACCGTTCTCCAAGGATCGTTTTGCGGGAATCGTAAAATGCCTTTTGTCGATTATAATGAATACTTTTTAGTGATCGTCTAGATGAAATTTTTCAAACAATTAAGAAGAATGCAGCAATTGAATCCACTCTGGTATTTAATTTTTCATGTAATTTATAGTATTTTTCTCTATGTATATACATGCATATGGAATTTGGCAAAATTGCAACAAGAATTCCGTACTGCATAGACTGAGCCTTTGTTTTTTTAAAAAAATGGTTTTAGCGATAATCTAGTAGAAATTTAATTGATCCTGGAAAAAGAAGCCTAAAACTAGCCTCTGCAAACACAGATCTCCTTTAAAATTTCAGGAATTTATTCTCAAAAAATATCCTGTGTAAATGTGTGGAGAAATTTGAAGAGTGAGAGGTATTTATATAGAAATTTAATTGTAGAAATTTAATGGATCCTGGAAATAAAAGCCTAAAACTAGCCCCTGCAAACACAGATGTACTTCAAAATTTCAAGATTTATACTAAAAAATATCATGTGTAAATGTGTGGAGAAATTTAAAGAGTGAGAGGTATTTATATATACACAAAAAATTTATGACCAGTTCCATATATATATATATATATATATATATATATAATGCACAAAAACATATTATTAATAAAGCCATCATTTCTCTGAATTGATTTAAAGATTTTCTAGTTTTTATATTTATTCATCAATGTATTTAGAAGTACTGAAGACTTGATTTTGACGAATAACTGACCACAAAATTGTAAATTCAATAAGATGATTGTACAGTTTCAAGATGCACATTTTTATTGCTAACTGTATTACAGTTGTAAAATAATTTTTAATTTTGTAAAATGAATTCAAAATCTTTGTTTTATCTCAACAAATAATGATTTTTTGAACAATTCCTTTACAAACTAACAGTATCAATTATATACATATCCAAATGTTTTTATAATTAGTCTTTTAAATTTAATATTACTGGATTTAGCTATCTTTATATAAATTTATTCTATTTCCAAAATTTTTGTTGTAAAATACTCAATGTTCCAATAGCAAAGCGAATATGTGTTACTTGGTCATTCTTATAAATGATACTTCAAAATCGACAAGCGAACGTTTCTTGGCATAAACAGATCTTAGAATTTGTGTATTCATTCCCAAGGTGGATTATACATGACTTAACCCTAAGTCAACCACCATACCTTTAAAGGTAGTGTTATAAAAGTGAGTACCACATCAATAACTAAAGCAGTTATAGTAAAATACAGTGGAGTTAATCAACGGGCACCCGTGTGCGATTACATCGAATTTTAAGAAATGTGTTGAAATCTTTTCAATTAGCACCAGCAACTTTTCCACCAATCTTAAATGTTATTGCATTATGGTGCAAATGAAATTCCTGTTAGATTATTAAAATTTATATTTGAACTTTAAAAAAATTTTAATAACTTCTGCATCATCATTAGATTATACTATTTATTAATTTAAAAAATATATTTTAGAAGCGTACTAGAACTTTAAAATATTATACCTTTAGAATTATTACAAGTGTTAGTGCTTAAATATATTGTTGCTATTCCATTCTCGTTAAACCGTTTTTGAAAATGTAAAATGAAGCAAATGTCATAAATGCTGTTTGAACCGGTGCAAAATAACACTAAATTTTATATTGACATTGTGATAAATCATTTTATAATTTTTAAATAAAAATAATAAATATATTTAAATAAAACTTAATTTCTTGTAGCTTTTCCTCAAATTAAATAATACTAACAAGATACCATGTTTTTCAGCACCTGGTTGACTTATGATTAAGGTAGGTTCCCTGCAGTTGGTCGTGTTTTGCCCGTGGCTAATGTCTTTAAAAATATGCCGGTTGGTTTGTCCATGCTTGATCCAAATCTCGTTACGCCCTTAGAATTATGTCTTTTTGCTAGAATAGATTTACATAAGCAGAAAGTCCTTTTTAATGCATTCATGCTTAAACAGTTAGGACAATATCAAGCTCAAGATACTGTTATCATTATTGAGAAGTTTAATTTTACAAGTTTACGTCATTAACAATTATCATTATAATTACACAAAAATAGCCTCTCAAAAAACCAACATTACAAAATATAATATATAAAATTTTCAAATTTACAATTTTTTAACAAAGGAAGAAAATAAAATACATGTATACAAGATTAAAACTACATTGATTTCTGACAGTAAATTATAGCAAAATATGCATTAAATTTTTAAAAATCTCCCTTACAAATATTAAAAATTTTCATTTAACAGTTAATCTTCCATATATGTTAGCAATTAATTAATAATAAAAACTTAAATCAAATTGACATCAATTTCATTTAGGAGTAAAGTTTTGATAAATTTTCTTTCTTTTACCAAATAGAGCGATTAGTACTTCATCTTGTTTATAAGCTTTAAAAAATTATTATTTTTCTAATTATTAATTCTTCACGGCCTTAAAAAGAACATGGGGCCTAAATTACTCGGATATAAAGTGCGGGGAGAAATATCAAATCCTTTAAAAAATGCTACATATAAAAAAACTGATGAATGTTTCTTATTCTCTGCTCAAAAAATATTCGAATTATTTCATTGAGCAATTGGTTTTAGCTGTTTCTGAAAATAGATACATTGTTTTAATGAGAGACTACAACATTAATTATTTGGACCAAAAAGAACTAGATAAAATTGATATTTTACTAAACATGTTTAATCTGAATATTGCTAATAAAATTGCACCGTCAAGATTCACTGGAACGAGTATCACGCTTATTGATTACTTCATAATGTCAGATAATGATTTTTCAAAACTTACACATCTTATTTATTTTGTTAATGTTCTCCAATTATTGCATTACTTCTATTAGCTTTATAAAACCGGTAAATTCAATAGTTAGGAAATGGACCACAATTCGGGAAAGAAATAATTATGATGTTGAAAAACTTAAATTATTGGTGACTTTAGAAAATGGCCATGAAGTGTATTATGCACAAGGTACTAATTCTCTATGATGGAAAATTTTATTTCAATCTTTGAAAAAGAGCTTAGCATTTTCTGTCAATTTCTTGCATCTGAGAATATTGCACATCCAAATCAGCCAATACCGGTACCTTGCATCCGAGAATGGCTTATCATCTAAATAATATGCTAAGCATAGTACAAGTGATGCAATTATTTCAATTACTGAGAAAATGTCTCTGAAATAAATTTCTAGACTTTGCGAGGCTTTTAATTAAATGAATTTTGAAATTTTGGCGATTAAACTTAAAAATTACGGATCTCAATTAAGTTACTTACATTTTGTTTATCGCAATTACATTATTGTTCATTTTTTAAATTAATTTTAATACTAAAGGCGGCTAATATTATCAAAAACTCTTAATTAGTCATTAAAACATTAGTGAATACAGACGAAAGTATAATATATTATCTCCACTATGTATATACAATGCCATGCAGCTTCAATATTATTTAAGCACAAATCACTGTCTTTTTTGATAGTTACTTAAAAGTACATACACGATTACATAAATTTATTTGCAGCAGTGCTTCTTATCCTAGTTTTTATCGAGCAGCCTCAAATATTTGTGAGCACTTAGAAAATGAGATTAGAGGGCAAAAGATTATAAACAATATAGAAAAAAAATTAAAAATTGTACTTTTACATTGACAAAATACAATCGGAGACACAAGCATGCTAAACAGATTTACTGATTTTTTACACTGAGCTCACCACATACGTAAAAACACACACAAAGTTATCATTATTATATAATGTATATTTAGTTTGTGGATTAATTGTAACTTTTTAGCAAATATATTGTTTTGACTCTTATTATTATTATTATTATTATTATTATTATTTCACTTCTTCTCACAACTTCATACTCGTATCCCTCTCATTTCAGGGAACTCACCAGTTCCCAGAGAGTCTGAGAGCATTCCTCAGGACTCTAGCTGTTCCTAACAGTGCTGCCTTCTGTGCTACTGCTCCTCCCCACTTTGGTACTCCTAACTTCTCCAAGTATCTCTTATGCTTGTTTTATTCTTGTTACTCATTGCTCCTAGTGCTCCTACAACTACCGGGACTACTTCAACTTTTTTTAACTACCACAGCCGTTCTATTTCCTCTGCCAACTCCCTGTACTTGTCTATCTTCTCTTTCTCCTTGCTTTCTACATTTCTGTCCTTTGGTACTGCTATGTCTATCACTGTTCCTAATCTTTTCTCTTTGTCTACCACTACTATGTCTGGCCTCCGTGCTTTTATTGTCTTGCTTGTCTGGATGTTAAAGTCCCACAATATCTTAATCTTATCATTCCCTATGACTTCCTTTGGCTTGTGCTCATACCACGTGTCTCCTGCTTCTAACCCATGCTGCCTGCTTAAGTTCCAATATATCATTCGTCCCACCTTGTCATGCCTGAACTTATACTCATTCTACGCCAATTTCTCACACCCTGCTATCAGATGATCTACTGTCTCCGCCTCTTTCTTACATAGCCTACACTTATCACTTACTTCTACTCTTCTGTCTATGCTTCTTCACCCAGTTTGTTCTTATTGCTTGCTCCTTTGCTGCCATTATCAGTGCTTCAGTTTCTCTTTTTAGTCTTGCCTTCGTTAACCACTTGTTGCTTTCTTCTCTGTCACATTTTTCCGTGTTCCTCCAGTATTCTCAATGCATTGCCCTCTGTCTATAACTTGTTTGTCTCTCTAATTCCATCCTACTCTGGTATGTATTAATTCCTTTTATACCATTCTGCCCATTCAATGCTGACTTCTGTAGAACCTTCCCTACTCTCCTCTTGTATTCTTTTCTTAGCCTCATCTTCATTTCCTCATGATCTGTTCTGTCCCTCTCTATCACTCATAATTATAATGGTAAAGTTATTATTATTACTTAAAAATTTAATTAAAAAGCAACCCTATAAATATGTATTTCTTTTCTTTCTTTTTCTCTCTTAGCATATATAGTTTTAAATTCATTTCAACAAGATGGTGTGCTGCATAGCGGTGGAATTGGGTTGGGTTTGGGTTTTTGAAAGCAAAACCGATTGAGTTAGGATGGAAAAAAAATTTCTAAGAATTACCGAGATACATGTATATTCATACTATTGAAATTTGTTGTGATCATTCTAATGTGTATCATTTGAACGACATTTTAATTTGGTGTTAGATTGGCGAACCAACTCATATCTGTGCGTTTTTAATGGTAAGAATATAATTGCCATTCTAAAAGTAAACTAATCAGCAGCACGAATGACTTAAACAAAGAATTAAAATTTGTGTTTTAGATTTCTAGACATTTTATAGTGCATTTGCTAATATTTCAGTTTGTCATGAATGAATTATCTTCTGAAATATAAAGATTTGTTTTTAAAAGCCACCTGTTCCATCTGAGCGAAATTTCTCTTCGTGTGGGCTTACTGCGTTGGTAGTATAGAAGCCATAAAATACTAAATTGATTTTCACAACACCAAAACCATAATATTTAAGATACACATTTAATGAATTATAATTTTTATCAATTTTATACTGGATTTCGGTTTGTAATCGGGCTCAAATCTGGTTAAAATTTCTATTTCAGGTACGACACGGGTTTACGTTGAGCAAATCAGGTTCGGATCAGGTCGGGTTTTAAAGAATCCACCTCTGGTGCTGCATGTCATTCTTGCAAATATTTTTCTACTAAGGTTTATGTAAACTGAAGAACTTATTGACTTGATTATTTTAGAAAAATACTGTAGGGCATCAGGCAGGAATATTTTCCCAAAAAAACATTAAGGTGAAAGATTAAAATATTTGCTTGTTCTTGATAACACATTATGTATGTTTCAATAAATATGTAGAAACTAGAAAATCATAAAATCATAAAATACAATTTTTAATTGTTTTCTTGGGTTGTTGCAAATTTGCAGTCGTACATTAAATTTAAAACTAATTTAACATATCCTTGAAAACAATAATAAACTACATATGCATTCTAAACTTTCTTAGCTTAATTGATTGCTAATATAATTGTAATTAAAATTCATAAATTTACCTCGGTTTTATTCTGCGCGGTATTTTTACACTTTATTTAAAATGCATCATTTTGTGATCTTTGCAATCATTATTCTAATGCCTATGCAAGTTTTTCTAGACTGTGAATACTGTAAGGATGGGATACGTAGAACAAAAAGTAAGAAAAGGTATGTTCTATTAGCAATACATACTATTGAATAATTAAACACTCTGTCAATCCATTTTTAACCAATAATATATATATATATATATATATATATATATATATATATATGTCTCGTTCTTTGTTTAACCCTAAACATATATGTATCTCGCTCTTTGTACCTTTTGCACACATATCTCGCTTTTTGTAAATTTTATCAAAAAATATTTACTGCCAAAAATGTAGTTTTTATAGATTTACTCATGATTTGAATATGAGTGATTTTTTGTGAAACCCTAAAATAGCCTTAAAACATGTTGCTTCTATTAAATAACATAGTTTAGCTTGTGTGAAAAATATCAAGTGGGTTAAAGTTGTTTTAGTCGTATGAAAGTTGTAGATGGCGTGAATTCAGTCCCGCGCATAATCCAACGTAACCCAAGCCCGGCCTTATCCCGTCATATCTAAACCCATTACAAGAAAGTTTTTATAAAAAATAAATTGAAACATATAATTGTAACAATATTCAAATAAAAAGAATTTAGCATCAATTAAATATCTTCATAACTAAATCGGATTTATTATTTATTGATGTAGAATTATTCTAATTAATGACATAATTCATGTTATAAAATATCAAAGTAAGAGAAAGTATGTCTATTAATGCAAATTTAAAAAATCAGTAATCCTTTAATAGTTTGAAAATATTTGATGGTAAGAATATTGCCTTACTACAAATAGAAGATTCTTCCAAATTTAAATAAAATAGACCAGAGGTGCCGATTATGGTATGGGACCGTGCCATTATGTACCATATTATGGACACCATAATGGTATGGTAGAAAAAAATGAATGGCCAATATGGATGGTAAACTTAAAAATATGGCCATAATGGAAATCCATAAATATATTGTTACATATACAGAATTTATAAGTTTCAATAAAATTGTTAAATTTAGTGTCATACATCTTACATTTATAATAATTGAAATGGTATAAATATTCATTTTAAAAATATTTTGAACCAAAACATTTTGATAAGATAACAATTTTTTAAAGTGTTGCAAAAGTTTAGTAAGAAGCTTCAGCAGATTGTCAACAAATACTAAAAATGAAGTTGTTTCCTATTTGTAATAAGGGACTGACGATTAATTTGTTTCAAAATTTAAAATGGTTGCGAAAACAAACAAAAAATAATTGATTTATTAGTTTATTTTAAAATTTGTTTCTGAATATTTCAAAATCGTTCTGCGACCCTAAAGTGAATTGCTGGTGCCTTGTGATGTCACTACAATTCCATATTACACAAAAATGTTTGTCTTTTAATTGCAGCTTGCAATTTGTTATTTATGTTATTAAATATTAGAAATCTCTCTATTTAATTGGTATTACATATTGCATCATTTGTTCTACATATATTTCACCTTGATTCACCATATTTTACATAATGGCCATATTGTATGGACGAAATATAAAATGTGGCCATTATGGATGGCCAAAAAATTTCGCCATTCCATAAACGGCACCTCTGCAGTAGACTATATTCACTACATGTAATTGAAATAACACGTCTCAATAGCTGCAATCAATCGTATTTCAACCTTGGTAAGTAATGTCTTTGCAACACATTGACATAAAAACAGAATTATTTACACAATTGAACATTTTCCCAAATACATGATTTATGGTAATATAAAGAAAGCGTTATGCAATTATAGTTCCATCATAAATATTGATTTTATCTATCGCCTCTCTGTGTAATAAATTGTCAGTGACTATGAAGTTGAAATGAATGTTTCTTACATGAAATACTTTGCATAACCAGCTTAAAGGTTCAAATGAATGACGATTTATGGTAAATATGTGTTTACTTGCTTCTTTATTTAATGTAAGTTGATTTTTTACTAAAACTGTAACACCAAGTGTTAAACACAACCGTGTAAAGCTAAACAGCAAATCATTCTATTTTATTATATTTATGTTATTTTATATTATTGTATACTTATCTACAGTTTAATAAATCCTAGTAGTAGTAGTAGTAGTAGTAGTAATAGTAGTAGTAATGCCTGACAACAAGTTCCAGGTATGACATAACAGGCACTAACAACAAATGCAATTATACATGTTAACACTTTCTCACTTTCAAAAGAGCCATCCATAGGATGTTACTAAATAACTCAACAGTTATTCAGATTATAGACGTTGCCATGAATGCCTTTAACCAATTGCTTATATATACGATCTGAGACCATGATTCGATCCAAAAAACGTGGAGACAGGGAATCTGCCGGAACGTTTGCTTTCGGTTGGATAAAACAAGGACACCGTAAATGTGAACAATTCTCTTTAAAAGCTGAGTATTTTTTTCCAATCAAACAGATACGTAGGGGAACCATGATAAAGAATATTAAATGGCGATGCTTGTGTAGCAGAACTGATTGAAGTGTTTATTTGAAAAACAGTTTGTGGTAAAGCATCAACCCAATTTTTCTCATCATAACGTAGACGATCTTTGAGTGTGCGATGTACGCACTCAATCATTCCATTACCTCTGTGATTATAAGCTGTTGTTTGGGACTTGGTAATATTAAAAGTTTTCATCAATTCATTGAATACCCGGGATACCAGGGATATGAACTATGTGCCATGATCAGAGTGAATGATGCAAGGAGTGCCATGTTTCCAAATCCAATTCTTAAGAAAAGCATTAGTAATGGACTGAGCATTTACTGATCTCAAAGGAGTCGCAGTAAAGCCATCTGGACGCCAAATCAATCATCGTAAGAACGAATCTTTCACAATGAACACAATTTCTCAGCGGGCCTACCAAATTGATACATACGAACTCATGAGGAAGAGTGTCTTGTGGAATCTCGCCTTGTAATCTCTTTGAACATCCGTATGACTTATGACCGCATGTATCGCACTAGTAAAGCCATCTGGACGCCAAATCAATCATCGTAAGAACGAATCTTTCACAATGAACACAATTTCTCAGCGGGCCTACCAAATTGATACATACGAACTCATGAGGAAGAGTGTCTTGTGGAATCTCGCCTTGTAATCTCTTTGAACATCCGTATGACTTATGACCGCATGTATCGCACTAGTTAATAAATTTTCTCAACTTTCGCGGAGAAACAGTACACAGTTTCCTGCTTCCAATATAGCATGACGATTTTTATCAAGACAAAAATGTCCAGCATTATGGAATGTCGTTTTCGCCCGTTTGGTTACTCACTAGTAACACGGCCGATACACTGTTTTCAGGAATAAATTCAGAGCTAATGGATTCAGCATTGACTGCATGGAACGATTTAGAGCATCCGCAACTATATTTGCCGCACTGCGAATGTAACACAAGTTAAAATCGTACTCACATAGCTTCCACTGATAATGGGCCTGTTGTCCATTGTTAGGCCATCCTTGAATAAGACCAAGTAATGGTTGATGATCTGTATAGACTGTGAAATGAATACCATGAAAATATGAGCGAAACTTGGTAACAGCACATTGCAGGGCAAAAAATTCCCGGGCAGTAATGGAATATTAATGCCCTGCTGACGAGAATTTATGACTGGCAAACGCGACAGGTTTTTGGGTTGAGTCTTGAAAGAGTATCACACCGCAGCTGATACTAGACTTTGATGCTGCTCAATAAAATGCATATATACATGTATTTGTAATGACTCATTACTAATGCATCAATTACTGTTTTGCTTTTGACATTTCTTTTTAGTTGATAACAAATTCCTGTTACCATTTGTAATTGTATCTGAAGGGAAAATTGGGTCTATTTCATTTGATATTTTTATTTTTAATTTGGTTGTTATGTTAGAGATATTCTTTGAACTGAATGTTATAAATTGAGTTTTGTTTACATTGATTGTTAGTCTGTTTTGTGTGAAAAAGTCCATTACATTCTGTATATTATTTTCTAGCTTTTCGGTTGCAACAATGGGATCTTTATCTTTGTCAATAATGCAAATATCGTCTGCAAATTGAATTACAGTCAAATGCGTTTAATCCGGATTCCTGGGGACTGAAAATTTTATCCGGATTATAAGAATTTCTATTGATTATGAATTAATAAGAATACATGTACATAGTTGGTAAAGTCATATAGAAATATATGGTTATAATGTATTTTAAAACGAGTTAAAGAATTGTAAAGTATGAAATAAAGTAAAAAGTATAAAATAGGTACTCTATAAAGTATGTGAAATAAGCCATTACATTCAATATGTCAAGAGTTCATGATTTAAAAAAGTCTGTAATTTTGCAATGTTTCTGAGATTTCAGAGAGTATGAGAGGAGTTCGTCGTTCATTGAAACAATGTTCAAAAGTTGAACATCATCAAAGGCAGAGTTTGAGTGAAAAAATGATTGAAGTATCTTCCCTGCTTTCAGAGCTTCCTGGAGAGAAGGTACTTCTATTTCTTGTAAAATCTCGTTTGCATCTGGTTCATCAGTTACAGGTGGTAATACGGAAGCAATAATATCATCATTGGAACTGGAGGATGTTGTAGGGATATCTTCATTGACTTCTACAAACTGAGTGAATGTTTCTGGAAATGCATTAGGGAAGAAACTTCGTAAACTGTCGAATATATTCTCCCACTCTGGGTCTTGCAAATTAGTAGGAGGAATAACTTCAGCTTCGTTTGTTTCTGAATTGATTACAAAACTAACTTGTTTGAAGCAACTCACGACAGTTGACTCAGTAACTGAATCCCAGGAACTTTTCAGCGTTACTATAGCATCTAGAAGTGAGAAGATAAAATCTGTTTTGGTTTCCAGTGAATATAGCATCTTTTGTACCAAACGTTTTCGATATTGTTGTTTAAGCGCATTTATAACTCCCGCATCAAGGGGCTGTGTTTTGGACGTTGTGTTAGGCGGAAGAAAGAATAGAGTGACATTGGGCAAATTCTCTATTGCAGAATGCACGGGACAGTTACCCAACACTAACACGATTTTCCGTTTTTGTGAAGCCATTCTGTTGTCTAAAGAAACAAGCCATTCTGTAAAAAGAGTTGCTGTCATCCAGGACTTTGAATTAGCTCTGTAAGTTACTGGTAGATGAGTTACATTTTTGAAACAATGAGGTTTATTACTCTTGCCAATTACGAATAAGGGTAGTTTTTCGCCACCAATACTTGCACATTTGAGTGATAGGTTTCTTTGCATGCTTGCCACCATGCACACGTTCTTCTTTGAAAGCGAGAGTCTTGCAGGGGACAGTTGCCAGAACAAACCGCATTCATCGGCATTGTAGATGTCGCCAGTTTGATAGACTGATAGGATTTGCTGTTTCAGGATTACAAGCCATTCTACAACACTTTCCTGTGGAACTGCAGCACTTTCGCTGGCCTTTTTTTGAGCAAATATTATGTGTAGTCCCAGTTTATATCCAGATTCGTATTTTTTTCCAGTCGTTCTGCAAATACTTTGGCTTTTGCTAGCAGCATTTCACCGTTGATTGAAAAAGATGGATTCTCGGTTCTCATTGCTGTAACCCATTGTAATAAAGCTTTGGCAGTAAGATCATTCTTAGTAGTCCGCAGTTGTTTTCCTCCACTGGAAATGCCATTTGACATAAATTTCTTCTTGTATTCGTCTTTCCTCTTCAGCAAATCACTTAATGTTTGTGTTTTAATGGAAAATTTCTCTGCTATAACCTTTTGTTTCAAGCCTCCATTTGCCTCGTAATAAGAAATTATTTCTTTTTAAATTTGAAATAATAAACTTCATCATGTAAGATGAATCATCCATGGTGTATAGATAATTCCAAGGGACATTTTCTATGAGTAAGATGAATTCATTTGAATTAAAGTTTTTAAAGCTTCGACAATATAACTTCTTTCTAAGATTTTGATGATTTCTTTTATTACTTATGAATAAACACAAGTTGTGATCTGAAAATGAGTTTAAAATGTAACTTGTAAAGTTAATGCTTTTGAAATTTGTTATGAAATAGTCAAGTAAAGCATTTTTTCGTGTAGGTACACTTTTATTTTGAATTTCTAAATGAAATTCGTCACACATAAAAAGTTTATGTTGTAGTCACACAATGATATTTCTTTGGTGAATCAGAACTTTTTGAAGTTCTTCTACCTTGTACTTTATAAATTCTTTATTTAGCTGTTTTTTTAGGTGAGTAACAAACATTTATTAACACTGACATTTTAAATACTTTACTTTTCTTAATCTCAATCCATAGTGATTCAAATGTTTCATGTTCAACTTCATATTCTGTGAGTCTTATTGAATTAAAACTTATTGGGACTAAAATCATAATGCCACCTCCTATGGAGGTTATATTCTTGTAAAAAAATTATATTTTTGCGGATTTAAATTAAAAAATGATGTGGCACATTTTCATTTAACCAAGTTTCAGTGAATACAAAAATCGTATTATCCCCTATAGTTTCACTAATTTTTAGTAGTTCTTCTCTGTGTGCTGACATACTTCTGACGTTTAGATATGCAAATTTTACATTATTTTTAAATTTCTTAGATATGTTGTATAAATTATTGCTATCATAAACATCAGGAATATACTTAATAGATTGACTTAGTCATATTTCTGGTGAATAGATTTTATTGTCGACATAAAGAGTAAAATTCTTAATACGTATTCTATTTCGTTGTATATTGTGATTTGTTATTAGTTCATATCTTGTTTTTAGTAATTCTCTTTCTTTAAGTCTATCAGCTTGATTTAATTCACCTTTGATATAAATAATGAACTTATTTTCATAATCCTTTAAAAGATGAGCTTTAGATATGATTAGTCTTCTATCCATACTGATCCTACATCAACTAGTAGTGGTCGTGGCTTATTAGCTAAACTATTATATTTTCCACGTCTACTGACATTTTCTATAATATTAGTATTAAAACCAACATGCTCACATACTTTGGCGATTGTTTTTCATAAACCTAAGAACTTCCAGCTTCCAAAGATTCTGGAATTCCAGTAATGATAATATGATGAAAATGATCTTGTTTATCAGTATTAATCATTTCAAAATTTTTCTCAAAATCTTCTTTTAGTGATAAAATCGTTGAAGAATTATTTTTTAATATTTTATGAATTTCTTTTATCATTGATTTATTTTCGCTTAACAAGTTATTAGAATCATTTATTGCAATTTTTTTTGTATCTAATAAGTCTTGAAATTCTTTAGAACGGGAAGGGATTAGATAAATATCATTTGAATCAACACAAACAGTACATAAGGTTTGAAAGTGTTTCTTATATTGAACTACGCCTTCGATTAGGTTTTCAGGAAATCCAAGTACATAAAGTTGAAAAATTGAGGTTCTTAAAACAGTTAACACATTTAAAGGCACGAGAACTTTCTTTAATTGACTTCTTAGAAGTAAAACAGTTTTTTACATTGCTTGTCATAATCACCCTCAGTAATGTAAAACAGTTAAAAATCTATACCTGTTAAGTAATTACAAAAAGAAATTATAGCAGCAGAAAAATTTGCCATTGGCAGGTTGCGCATGTGCTATTTATATTCATTTAATTTTAGTTGAAATAGGGCAACTCTGTGTGCAATCGTTCAATAAAGTTTTAGTTTAGCCCAGTTCACTCATTATTTTATCTGCTATATTCTATTAAGATGGCCATGAGCAGCTAAACTTTCTACGGAAATTAGGGGGCCACATAGGGTGTAATTCAGCCACAAGATGTGCTCAGCCGTCTTATGACTCTATGCGGACCCGTTCCTTTGTGGGGTTTAGCTGATGCAGACGCATTTGTTATCTGTTTTTGATGAATTCTATAATGCTTTGCTTTGGCAAGTTTCGCCACTATACCTCTCATGCCTCCTCTAGCAGGCCATTACGAAGTTCTATTAGTATACACGATTTAGTCCTGATCTCTAGTACTCAATATATTGTTTCACGGACAGTGATATTGCATATAGCTCTTACTAACCGCTGTTTAAATGGCGCATGGAGTTCTTTTGCCCATGCAATAGTAGATACTACGCTCTCATCAAGTTATTGCTTTATACTTTTTACTATTGTTACACTAACTCTGATGATGCTAGATGGTGACCCATGACTGTTAAAAGAAACAAACCTAGAAACTGTTCTTAAACTCTTCAGGGAAAATCTCTTTGTAAAAACTTCAACACCTATTCGAACTTGTAAGTATTTCATTAATTCTTTATTCAAAGCCTCACCAATTACAATACTTACTTTTCTGCTCAATTGTTCCCTACTATGGACGCGTCTTGCATGGTCATATTTCGAAAAAACTACTGCTACTTTATTACTACTATGCTACCCCTCTCTTATCTGGTCTAATATTGAAAATTGAAAATGATTTCCTACACTCAATCTGCACCAAAAGCTTTAATGAAAACCCAACTAGTTGACATTGTGTTAAATCAAGACGAAACACCTAATGACATGGAATCTAGAATGCAAGCTTTGGAAAATTACCAAGCGTCAACCAACTACTCTCAGGACAACCCCAACTTTGTAACACAGGAACAGTTTTCCGTCTTTGAAGCATCTATGCAAGAGAATCTAAATGCATTCCATACTAACATATTAGATACAATAACTAATCTGATGAAACCAATGACTAACCTGCGTCAACCACCACAAGCAGCAACTTCTATGGCTCATCCTGAACCATTACAAGGATTCATCCCCCTCGTCGCCTCCACCAAGGTCATGTGGCTTCTGGCCAATTTTGCCGGCTGTTGCTTCACCTCTGGCAGTAAGCTCTCATGATATCTTTGATACGAAATCTAAAAAGAGAATGTCTATATGTTACTGGACCAACCTCTAAAGACCAATCTTAAATTTCAAAAAATGCCTCAATATTTCACAGGAAAATTTGATATAAAAGGACAAAACTTTCATGAATGGATAGTTAGAGTGGATAGTTCTTTTTGAAATTTATCTTGTTCAACAGAATGGAACTGAACATACTGGAGCTACACAAATGCCTCTCTTTCTAAAAGACAGAGCTCTACAAGTGTATCTTAACATCAAAACAGATTATTATAAGCTGGTAACAGCCATGAATGAACAATTTGACAATGAATGCACGTGAAATCAGTATCAAATGCAACTCTACACATGCAAACTAGAAAAAGACAAAGATATAATCAACTATATCTATAAAGTAGACTGCTTATTATGATTATCCCAGGAAGAAGAGTATTACTAAGCACAAGACTTATATTCTCATGTACACGCTAGCCTTCCTTCCTCTATGAGAACAAGATTTGAAAGCAAATGTGATATCAATGATGATATAAATACACTAATTAAAAAAGCTGTCAACACCTAACTGAGAATTGAAAACAACAAAAGAATATACCAACAACATGGCACCTCTCAACCACAACCTGCCACACAGTTTTAAAAAGAGAAGCACTACACCAGGCTATGGAGGCGAAACCCACAGACTTCTCATTTGTTAAATGCTGAAAATGCGGAGAAAAAGGTCATCTCAAACAAGACTGCAAAGCTATTGTTTACTTAATTAACAATGATGGATAATACACTGCTGAAGATCTAGAAACTCTTGAGCAAAACCATAAAACCAAAGATGATTTAAATGAATAAGGGCGCTGTCGCCATACCAAGTGAAAGATCTACTGATCATCACCAATTTACTCAAACTTAATTAGCGCCCTCAGGAGACTGCGTCAATGTTAAAGATCTAGTAAAAGACGCACTCCTAACAATGCAAAACTGTAAATTCCACCAAGATGTCGACATTATCAACACTAGAAATCAGCCTCTCCTGTACAAAATAATATTGGGTCATGACATTATAACAGAAAACAACTGCCTCATTAATTATTCCAATTTGACACTCACCATAAAAGAAGACAAACATGTCACAGTCTTCTCTCACAACCAAAGGTACCAACAATTTGGAATTCCCTCTAACCAACAACTTAAAACTCAAGCCCTTTCATTGGTGACTAACAAAAATTGTATCAAGGAAGCCTCTTTCAGACAAAGTAGTTATTACAAATGCATATGCCATATGGAACATAAACATCACTGTTCTCAACAACCTCACCACAGTAAACAACAACTATGCTTTCACAACCATATTAAATAACTCCAGCAAACATGTCATTCTAAAACTGAAGAATATCACAATTATTGGTATACCCTTAGAGAGATATGTCAAGAAAAATAAACCTATTCTCATTTCAAGCATTTCTCCTAGACAAACAGATATGTCAAAAGCACCTATTCTCACACCTGAATCCCATCCTCACTTACAACAGGAGGAAATGAACATCATAAATGGCATATTACAACAATCTTTAATGATCAAGAAATTAGCAGTAGGAGTCAAACACTGCATAGAGACAACTTTGGACAAACCAATTAAGCAAGCACACAGGAGAGTACCTGCAAAGATGCAAGATCAGTATGCAAAAACTAACATGACGAAAATCGTACTGAATGAAAATTACAAGCTCTCTAAAGGGATAGCAGCATACATTGATGATATATTAATAGGCTCTCAGTGCATTAACGATCACACACAACAATTTAACACCACACTGAAATTGCTATTTAATGCTGGCCTTCAGATCAATGCCACCAAATGCAGTATTGCTAAACAAAAGGTCACATTCCTCAGATGGAATATAATGCCAAGTAACATCACCATCAAAGACAAAGCCAAACAATTAATTGACGCAATACAACCACCATGTAATAAAAAAGACGTACAGAAAATACTTGGCTTCATCAATTACTATCACATGTTTATACTGAACCTCATGGAGAAACCATTCCACATTTCCAATCTCCTAAAGAAATCAAATGAATTTGAATCAACATGGAAACATCTGGAAGAACTCAACGTCCTCAAGTCAAACATGGAAAAAATAAAATTGCTGAACTCACCTACACCCAACAATCTTTACATCTTGGACTGTGACCCCAGCACCATAGCTATCACTGCCACATTAAGTCAACTACAGAACAGCCCATCCAATAGTTCAGCCAAAAGCTTAAACAAAGTGTACATAACTATGGAGTAACAAAACTAGAAATGCTGACACTCATCAAATTGCTCAAAAAGTTCCGCCATTTTCTTATCAGTGAAATTTCACAGTGAGAACAGATAACAGTAGCCCCTGCTGGCTGAAGAAATACACAGGAGATCGATCAAGCATAATAGCTGGGTGGATTGAATATCTTAATGAATTCCACTTTAAAAATGTCGCTTACACACAAATGCAGATATCTGGACTGCTCTACCTCAATACCAATGGGATCTAAAGAAGAAGCAAGGACAAGAATGAGACTTTCATTTCATACCACAATGCCAGTACAAAACTCAGCCAGACATCAATGCCAATCACAATGGACGTCCAATAATTCCCATCTTATCTATCATGATAAAAGAGGAAATCACAGCTGAGGAGATCACTACAGCACAACAAAACAACATTGTCCTATGACAAATCATGGAATGCCTCAATGACCCGAATTCTCCAATGGACTCTATGGCAACTTGTTACTTTCACAAACATCACTGGAAGTTAACAGATTCTGGAATATTATATGCAAGCTCCACAACAAGAAATCTGATCGCATTAGCAGAGTACTACAAATGAGAAAAGTCCACAATCAAGATCACAAAGGCGTTTAACAAACACAACTAATGATACATGAAAACTTTGTCACCACTTATCTACAAAAAACCATTGGGGACGTTATTAATAAGTGTCAGTCCTGTATACTATTAAATAAGTCGTGGTTCCCCAGTCAATGAACAGAACTTGAAAAAATCACCACAGAATACACTAATGAAATCATAAATGCAGATATTGAGCAACTTTTCAGGGATGACAAATGATATGCTTATGTACTTGTCATGGTCAACCACTTTATTAAATACTGCAAGATGATTTCTTGAAATTCTTTGTTTGTAAAAAAATTATAATGTATATGTTAAATACATTTTCAAAATAATTTATTCATGAATATTTGGGCACCTTGAAATTAACTATTATATAAAAGCTATGTTTGAGTAAAAACATTTGTTATGATTAAAGAAATTACCTTTTCAAGATTACTTTTAATATTAAAATTTTAAATTTTTGTTAAATTTAGCAGATCTGTATGCTTATCATTATCATTTATATATAAGGCATTCTGGCGAAATCTATTTAATTTCTTCTATTGGATATGCTTGATAGGATCTCAAAGATATCCTTCAGCTCTTTGTTGG
>CABFPE010000169.1:205908-221558 GCA_900660155.1 Hofstenia miamia | reverse complement strand
CGTCGGTCGAAACCGGTCGAAATTATTGAAAAATAGACCGGTTGAGGGAAAGCCTAGCCGGTTAAGTAGGATTAGCAACAATACTGACCGGTTCCAACGCTGTTCAGCACATCTTCTCGTGATTAAGGAATTGAAAAATAGATATGTTTGTCAATTATTGGAACTTATAAAAACTTTGGGAAGAAATTGAAATAAACTTTATAAAATATTTCATGCGTAGTTGTGGTCAAAGAAAAGAAAACGTGATTTCAAAATGACTGTTAATTTTTTCTATTACGTATGATGCTGTAATGAAATACAAAAAGTTTCCTAGACATATTATTTTCTCTTTAGGTATTAAGTATTGGTAAAATGCCAAAAATTTTTTATGATATCAGGAATTTAATTTGCAATGACACATTGATAAGTACACTGCGTGTCATTTGTTTATGCAAGTATCAATTTTCAAATAATATCGCGGACAATGCAAGTACGATACTGATTGGCCACTGGTGGACTTCATTTGAGTAGTCGCTCAAGTGGTATGGGTTTACTCTGAACCTACTACTGTTTTCCCGCCAAATTCAAGATTCGTTAATTCCAGGCGTGCCATTTGTTTATGCTCTGTAAAGTTTTTGCGCTGTTATAATCTACAAAAACAGGGTAGATAGAAAAACTTTATTGCACAGCAATTAATAATTAAACAGAAACATGAACACAGAGAACCAAACACTTCTAGTGATTTATGTGGGCACCGTGACACTGCAACACTTTCACTGGCCGCTTGTCGACTGTTTTTATGAAGGTTAAACTTCCCTAGTAGCATTTTTAATCGTATTTGTTTAGCCATTTGGTTGCGCATGGCTGCATTAGGTTGCATTGGGTAGTTTTGTTGGCTTTATGACACAATAATTAACCTTCACATTCTAAAGTTGCCCTTGCAGCCACAAGTCGACTCTAACGTCATCAGCTGATTAACTGATCATGTTTCTCAATTTAATAACGCCCATCACGTGATTGTACACACGTTTTCTTGGCCATGGCACTTTTTGGTTAGACCCGCGATCTTAATACATGTTTGTTTTCTTCTATTAAAATAGCATACATTATTGCACGTAGTTTGATTGATCCATATAGTCAGCAGGGAGTTTTGTTAGCTAATTTGAACCTAGATAATGTATACAAACTTTTAAAGTTTATGTTATTCTGGTGACGCAAATACTTAGTATGACATTAAAGTGTTGTTAGAATGCACATGTATATATCTAGAATCAATGACGTTGCATGTAGGTTTTTAATAATCAAAATACAATTACCTGATTGTATATGGTACAAACTAATATATTTAGTCTGTAAACGTAATTCATATACTTTTTTCAAAAGCAATGACTGTGAATAATGTGAGAAAATTGTTTAATTGCGAAACACGATGAATTTTATAATTTGGTTTGATAAAAAACCCCTAACTATGCATGTGTATAGAAAAGAAATCTAAACTAATAAAAAATTTTAGTATTTCAAACTACATAAGGCCGCGAATGTAAGCATAGGCTACAATTCAATTTTTATGATTTTTTAGTTTTTCATTCTTATTAAACTGTTTATCTAAAGATTTTAATTAATATCTTACAGGAGCCAAGTTTTCTAGAAATAATTCGACCACAGGTTTCCAAAAAGTATAGATTACAGAGAAACAGAACTATAAACACACTTTAAGTTTGAGAGTTAGCAAACCAAGAAGGACATTTACTGGACCTCTTTTTACTGGTTCTACACAATTGGGTATATGAGTTTTTCAATACAACACATTATGTTTAAATTATTCAAACTTAAACTATTGTTGATTTTAACGCCATACTACTTTGTAGTGTTTATTTTACAGTGTAGAATCAAAGAAATCTGGTTATATGTAAAATATTGAAATTTTCATTTTGTTTGAAACATTGCTTTCCAAAAGCTATGGTGGTTTTTTGGTAAAAGTGTTGAAAATTCATTAACAAATCCTGCATCAAAGTTCATAACAATAATTGGCAAGACATCAAGTAATGTACTTCAAACAAATGGTTGCAAGAATTGAAATCCTTGAACACTGCAAATTATGTTAAGTTCAGAGCCTATAAGCTCGGGTCCACATTTTTGCCCTTGTCCAATGCGGACCCTACTCTAGCTGATCTTTGCTAGATTTTTCGTATGAATATGCTAAGTTGCTTATTTGAAAGACCAAATGTGTCAAAATTGACACCAATTAGAATTTTGTTTACTTGTGTATGCATTCATTAAAAACAACAGCAGGTATATGCACCACCAAATAGACTGATAATTCATTTGAATTTGCATGTATAATTTTTTTTTCATTTTTTACATAATGTTCTATTTTGAAATGCTGCATGAAAAAGAATCACAAGGAGCAATGGTCTTTCTAGTGTTAAGATATAGGATTGATCGGCCTTTTGTTGGACAGCAAATCCATGATATACTAGGCGATTTAGTAACAGAAAAACGCAATTTGAAATGTGTATATATATATATTGTGACATCAGTAGAGTGCACGGAGGTGCACGAACATTAGAAAGACTGCTAACTAATTCTCTATTAACAATTGTTTCAATGGTTTATATACAATGATTCTCACTACAATATTTATAAATATCTGGTTACACCAGTAGACATAGCAAATACGAAAACAGCGACTGACCGATAATGATACCTAGGTACCTGCCACTACAATATATATATAATCAACTTTAGTTTTTAAGGATAGTGCTAGAGATAGAGAAAGATCAGAAACCCCTTGCAATTTAAATTAAATTTTTTATATTTGTGTAAGTGAGGATGATAAAATTTTGGCTTTATGGTGAGCTGAAAGAAAATGAAGAGAAAATTTTAATCTCGTAAAGAAAGTCGAATCATACTAGGTAACTTTTCACAATTTATTAAATTACTTATGAATATGATACATAGTTTATAAGATTTTTAGGATTTTACAATAAATAGGTGAACAAATTTCAGTGTTTGTGCATAGCCAAAACATTATTATACAGTATATTTACTCTTGATGAATTCTATTCATTTTTCCCTGATTTTATCATTATAGCAGAATCTTTAGGTATTGGTCTGGCCGAATTCTCTCCACTGATGTAATGAGCCAATTCACATGGAATGGAATGGAGACCCGAACGATGACAAATTATTAAAAATACGGCTAGTTATACAATAATCTTATATTGCAGTAGTTTGATGATGGTAGTTACATGTTTTATTATGATAGTTAATTGCTGGGAGTTACTGATAGTGCCAACTGGTTTCTCAGGCCTGTATAAAAGACATATGTATAGAATGCAATTTGGCAAAGAATGATTAGTGGTAAATGCATTTCTCTTTTGATCTAATTTCATCTTATGATTCTGTCATATCTCATAGAAAAATGCAATACGCCACTAGTAAAGTAAATTTGTTCAGCTTTAATTTAGCTTGCAGTGAATTGTCCAATTGTAGGGAGTTTTGCGATATCTAAAACCCCCTCCCCCAAGTCCCTTCCCCAACCTTAACATTAACCCAAACCATAACCCTAAACTAAGGCAACTCACAACGTCGTCTTAACCCAAACCATACCCCAAACAATATGTAGAAGGGATATGCAAATTTATTATTATTAGGAAGTTTCAATATGAATTACAAAATAATTAAAATATCTTACTATTAATATGCTAATTAGTGGTTCAACCACGTGGCTTTTGCTTGTTTACAAAGCAATGACACTATTTGGCAATGTTTATTCAATCAACACAGCGTCTTTTCCCTCAAATATTTTTAGGTAGTTACTTTGTTTCAAAGCTTTTTTAAAAGGCTTAGCTTTGTTTACATAACTTAAAATGAATGTGTTTTCAAAGTTTTCATTTAGTCCGCTCTACCATGGTGATGAACATAATTAAATGTTAGGTTTATGTTTTGTTGTAAGATTAGGGTTAGGGTAGCTTAAAGTTAAAATTGTGTTTAGGGTTATTTTTTAGGTTAGGGATATAGTTGGGTTTAGGTTTGGAGTTAGGATATGGTTTGGGTTAGGGGGTCAAGGTTATAATCATTACGTTGATAAATTGCCTTATTTTTGCAAAAAAATTAGTGGGGGGAGGATATATCGCAAAAGTACTGATTTTAGTACTTATAGTGGTTTAAGAACGTTTTTCTTTTTATTTATGTAGTTTTTAATTTAATGCTGCTTAAACCCTGTTTCGAAACTGTCTATTAGTTGCTTTAATCCTGCCAAAGCAACGTCGCGAAAACCCAATTTCGGTAACATATTGACGCAAAGGCGGCCTTGCCAGAAGATGACTGACAATTTTGAAACCATTGCATGTCTAACCATCCAAGATATTTAGCGAAGTGACGATCGCGAAGATATCGTGTGTGATCGATTTCATTTTTGATTTGTGTACAGAGCGCGCAGTCAAACAACTCTTTATTTGTGATTGTCCTGTAACAATTACCAACCGTGATTTACGTAGCATTTTATAAGGCCTCAATAAGCCTTTTGCCAAACTCAAATTCTTCAAATTATAATATAATATGTATTAGAGCTGTACGCCGCCGCGTTTTAGGTGACGCCGCCGCCGTAGCATCTGAAAACGGCGTAAGACGGCGTGGCGGACAACTGAAGCAGTGACCATTTATAGCCATTCGTTTATATTTGATTTTGATTTCAGATCTGCATTGACATGCTACAAAAATGCTAGAAGCCTGAGCTTATCACAGATGAGAAAATTTCTGTGTTCAAATATTTGGTGTTTTATTTGAAGACGGAGTTAAGGATGAGAACCATTATTATTGTTAGCCTTCGAGGTCATTTAATTAATAATCATAAAATTATTTTTTTCACGCCGCGCCACGCCGCCGACGCCGGCGAAAATTTGACCGGCGTACAGCTCTAATATGTATTATATTTATATCGACTGCTTTTTATTTTCAAAATATATTTACCTAGCATTATTATATAATTTTAATACCATACTAAATAATTTTATTGAAAAGATTTTCACGCGAAAAACTGCGCTGTTTTTTACTCATTTTGTATCATTCATTGTTATGTTCTTGCTTTTCTCTCGGTGCTTTAATGCACGATAAAAATGGCATTAACATAGACGAAAACGCAAATTCACACAAAAAAATTTTAAAAGACGCAAGGAATCCGTGGTTCTAAACCAAATATATACAGACTCACAGGGCCTTTATAACCACTTGGGTCTGGGGGT
This sequence comes from Hofstenia miamia, assembly GCA_900660155.1. Taxonomy (NCBI): domain Eukaryota; kingdom Metazoa; phylum Xenacoelomorpha; order Acoela; family Hofsteniidae; genus Hofstenia; species Hofstenia miamia. Next base: position 216,333 of record CABFPE010000169.1, on the reverse strand, counting down.
GAACCCCCTCCTCCCCGGAAGGTCAGGCAAACCTTCCTGGACAGCAAATATAAAACCAAAATTAGCATATAAAAATAAAATTTGTTAATTCAATTCTAAGGTATATTTTATGTATATTTTCAAAAAATCGGTCGCTTATGTAATCACTACCAGATGACCTCTCCCATCAAAATACCACCACGCCAATGGATGAAACACAAAATTATAATGGTGTACAGACTTGGTAAAGTTTAAATTGAAATTTTAAGGTCAAAATTTCCATTAACCCCTCTTGAATACCTGTCAAACCCCTTAGGTGATGCTGGATTTATCGAATTCATTAGAATGGATTCAATTTAGTTTGAAAAATTACTGGAACTATGTGGATCGCATATTGGAAAAATAAATGCATATATACGAGACTCTATTTCTGCATCTTTTCGCCTCATAATCACTGATGAAGGCATAAATGTTTAAGTGCTGGAATTTGTTAAGATATTCTTTACAGATAACATTATTTCAATTTCATCAGTAATTGTACATTTAATCATAATTTGAGATGAATTTTACTATAGACAGAAATTCTAGTTATTTCATTACAAAAATAATGCGAATTTTCACAAATCGCCAAGTGTATCGACTCTAATGTGATTGGTAAGCTGTTTTCATCACAACAACAATTATATTTGCAATGCAGTCCAACCACTCACTTGTGATGCAATTTTGTAATTGATTTTGTGACCAATCACCTAGTCTAACCAAGGCCTTAAGCAGCGATAATTGCTACTTGGGCAGGCCCATAACTAGACGGGGAGGGGCAGGCCCGCCTGTCAAAATTTTGCCCCTGTCAGAATTAGGAGGCTGCTTAACTTGCTTTATCCTACCACTTCTACATTTCTAAATGTATTCTAATCCAATTGAAAATGATATTATTAAAACAGACAAAGAAAATAAAACAATCATTCATAACCTCAATTAAACAGTAGTTTGTATTCTTAATGTTTTGATAGAGTGAAATACAATTATATATAAACCCTAAGTTCCTAAGGGAGTTTCTTTTGTGAACATTCATTAACATGTTTTCCATGCTTATCTGTTAACTAATACAGATATCATCTATTCGTAACAAAAACATGATAAAAAATTGAACATGGGCCTCCCATTTGCACAAAGCACGCCTCAACAGGATTTGAGCACTCTGTCTATGAAAAATGAATTATGGTTGATCCCACTTGTTACATTATTTCTAATATTTGAATATAAATATGAGTTTAATTGAATGATTTACAAAAAATCGGAAACTTCCGGAGAAATGGTTTACTCCATGGAAATTCTCTTTTGTATGAATTTTCATAATTTCTAGGGAACATATTCACCAAAATATTTATCAATATCCCAAGATTTTCAAATAGACTTGGAAAACTTTGTTTGAAAATATCGATGTCATTTAAAAGTATGCATGTCTAAGTAGTGAAAAATTGTTCTCTGCTTGATGCCCTTAGTTCTGCTTTTATATTTAACTTTAAACTGCCCGGTGATTTTTTCAGGAAAACATTTTTAAGCGCATGTAGCTCAAAAACTTTCAACGCTATGTCTAATCTGAAGTCACCACGTCATGGAAGAGTCTTCTTTTTTATTGATGATTTTGCGCACGGCACTTCTCAATTGGTTTGTAACATCTTTACACATTTCAAGAAATACTCAAAGGTCTTTGCTGCCTCCATATAAATATTTGAAAATTAGTTATCGAAAGAATATAAATCTTTTTCAAAAATTCGGAATTTTCAAAAAAAATTTTTCATCAACTTCAGCCCCAGCATTATGCTTTAATAAAAATGTTAAACATTGCCATATAACCAATTGTATTATATCATTTAAGTATTAATTAATGGATTAGTCGGTAATTTATTGTAACTTTTTAATTTTTTTTTAACTATTAATTAGATTCATTTCTGTCCTGCACTATTTATATTACATTTGCCTTTTGTCTCTCTGCAATGCCATAATTATCAAAATTATAAAAGATAACGAAGATAAAAAATTAGTTTATAGATTATTTATACGCTTTTGCATTTTGATTGGAAAATTATACGCGAATCAGAATTTCCTTAGAAGTTATTTTCAATAAAAATTCTGGATGATTAATTATTAATAGACTTCAGTTTACTAGTAAGTATGTTTTAATAAATATAATAATTTTCATGAACTATATTTACTTTAGTGGGTCATATCTATTGTATGAGTGACAATAAACTCAAACCAGCGTGAAAAAAATTATTTATTATACATGTTTAATATTTGAGAAATTACTCTGAAATTTAAGAGATGTTAGTGTGAAATTGTTCAAAATGAATATAAATACAAACTAAATTTATTGAAGTTATTATAAAATAATTTAAATTTGATGAATATTGTTAAATTTTTTAGTAAGAATCTTTTTGACAATGGCAGTGGCATGCCGAAACATGTTAAATTAATTTTTAAATTCATACATAAACTCAAGAATTTTGAACAATACATTTTGTTTAAACTAATTTTTGTAATTTTTCTTGCTCGTTTAGTCAAATTTTAATGTTTTATTAGCCTTTGAATCAACAAAGAACTAAAAGATTGATGCTAAAATCGAAGTCTTTTGTCCTTTCGACCCAAATCACAAAACTAAATTAGTTGAAAATTCATCTGCCTAGGCCAGGGCTTATGTTTCATCATCCCTATATTCTAAAATTATTTAATCTTTTGAAATGAAATAATAACATGCGTGATTTTCAACAAATAGCGACATTTGTAAACAGAATTGTCAACTAGTCGAAATTTCTAAGCTCGCCTCATTTAAATTTTGAGTAAGTTCGGCCCGGCTCAACTCGGTTCGCCACAAAAAATCTTTCACTGAGGCTCGTCTCAGCTCGAGATGTTTTTTTAAAAATATTGCACTCTCAGAATTTTTTACATAGCTCTTTTTATTATTATTATTATTTAATAAACATTTCTAAAATATGATTATAAGAAAGACATATTGAATGAAAAAATAAGAAAAAATCTGCATAATCAAATTAAAAAGCAGTGCTATGAACTTAAAAGGCTCGTTGTATATCCAATGCTCTGCTTAAGCTCGGCTTGGCTCGGCTCGTTTACAAGTTTGGTTGTAGAGCTCGAGTTTACCTACAAAACCCAGAATATTTGTTGAAACTTCATGTTGCGTGGGAACGCATACCATCAACAAATTGGAACACTATCAGTGGAATTCTCATTTGAAGAAATTTGACTAAATATTTTTAATAAGCTTAACCATATGACTGTCAATAACATTTTCTATAGTAGACACACGAGTGCCATATGTTAGTGAAAATCCATACTAATGCAATGGCATACTATAACTAAATTCGTGTAATATTTTTAGTATGTCGTAGGAATTTTATGAAAATTTATATATTTTTTGTAAAACTTCAGTACCCTGAATTAAACAATCAAATCGTCTATATCTGTCAAATAGATTTTCATTTTTTTGGTGATATTCGCTAATAGATTTCCTTCAATTAACTGCATTATTGTGACGGTTATATTACAAATTTATTTCGTATTTTAACTTAATGTAATTTTCCGAATTTTTCTTCTATGCTATCAATTTATGTGCAATAATTCAATGCATATCTATCTGAAATAGAGCTTTGCAGATACAAGTTCTACCAATCAGTACCAGCAGATAGAGAATAAAAATATCGGGTAAAATGCAGAATGACAATATTATAAAATCAATAACTTCCTATGGAGCTTTATTAGCAATTTTTTTAAATTGTTAAACACCACAAGAAACTATTATTCGTGTACACTCGCTTCACAATTAAATGAGTTTTTTAGGAATATAAAATGCATTTTGCTTCTACATGTGTTAATATTTTCTGTAATAGAAAGAAATCTTACTAATTCATATGTAGCATGAAAAATTTTTTTAAAGTAGTAGTATACCGCACATTCTATTTTTTATTTGTTCATTTTGCAATATATAGATGTGAAAAAAACATATAGTGAATGTAAGCCTTTGGTTATTATCTTACCTATGATTTTATACTTCTATATAAACGGGAAAAAGAAATTTTAACATTTAGCTACCTAATTAGTTTGCATGTCTTGAAATTGCCATGCTTTCAATTGAAACACTACCAACGTGGTATATGCACTAGATAGAATCTTAAGCTATATCTTCGAACATTTAAATATCTTCTGCAATATAAATATAATAGCATTCCAAACCTGTTGTCATGCGCATCCAAGAACATTCTCAGTTCCAAACTTTGTTCAAGAATGACCTTTGTAGATAAAATTATTTTTTAATAGCTTTATATTCTGCGTACTTATTTTCACTGTACTATATATATATATATATATATATGTATATATATATATATATATATATATATATATGTATGTAATTTACAAATTACATACTTACAAATATATAATAAAAATGCACACAAAGCTACTTACAATAAATATACAAATAAAATTACCATACAATAAAATTAAAATACAATTTAACATAAAACATAAAAATTAAAAACGTAAAAATATCGTAAATTTTTGAAAGCTTATCAAAAATTTTGCAGAAATATTTTAAAAATTTGAAATAAGTTGGCAAATTCCTCTCTTGGCGCTGCAATTGCAAGGCACGCATACTATTCTATTATTTATACTGCTATAAGCAACATGAAAGTCAAAGAAGCTAGCTGTTAGGGTGTATTCACACAAAGATATTCTTCATGCTATAGCGAGCTTTTGACATTCCCACAGAAAGCGAGCTATCAATGTATTAAAGCCAGCTTGTTCAGACAGTGCGCTTGTGATTTTTTTAGCAACGTATTATAGCCAGGGTGTTCACACAGCAAGATTGTGGGAGCTTGGGATTGCTAGAGATTTAAACAGTTGAATCATTGAGAGAGAAAGAATTATCGCAATCCCAATTACAGCCTAGCGAGCGAGAGACATTATCTAAGAAATGTTTAAAAAAGGTGTGTTCACACAGGAAACGCGCGAGCACAAGCTTGTAAAAGATTGTAAATTTTAATTTTAAATTGATAAATATTTTCGCCTTTCATATTCCCAAATATGACATAAATTTGTACTAAAAACTGGTATTGCACAATTTGCTGAAATCACATTTAAATAATCTATAGTTGATACTGTTGATTCAAAATTTCATATGGGTATTTAATAAAAAAATCACATCCATTATAAAAAATTATTTTAGCGCCAGTTGTCTGCTGAGTGAATAGTAAATTACTACCTGTTAGCTCAAACTAATTAAAATTGAACGATATATTGGCTGAGAAATCTATTGCAAGCGTTACGTTTCCCAATTTTGGAATAACATTTTATTTGGAAAGAGAATGTTGAGATGCTAAAAGTTTTTAATTCACTATTATAAAATGCTGAATTATAAGGCTAGCATACAATCATATACCTTAATTATTACTAAGAACATATAAGAAATTTTAATGGTTTTACAAAATAAAGATCTAAGAAAAAATAGCATTACATGCCAAATTAATGTAATATAAATTTATATCATTGTAAAAAACAAGCTGATTTTAAAAATCATATATAGATTATTTGCATAAGTTTGAAGATTTTTTTAAAAAATTTATCTAGAATTCGTCATTTATCATGAACGCTTCTTTGGATTCAGAAAGAAAGTATTGGACTGATGACGCTAGATACCTTACTTGCGTATTTGGTTTTTGTGTGAGCATCCTTGGCGTGTTTTTGAACATCCTAAGTTTCCAAACTGCTAAATTTCTGGGTAAAAATAATTCTTCAGTTACATTCATTCGACTTTTGGCTGTTTGGGACAGCGTCGCTGTCATACAGGTAATTCCTTAGAAAGCTTTTCAGAACAAACAAATACTAGCTACAGTTCACATTAAAAAACTTCTATGTAAATAATAACTTAAATCAAGTTCTTTTGAATGACATGTAAAGATGATAGTCAAAGCGTTGATCAAAATGGACCCACCACAATTCTCTTGGATCAGTCATACATAATAGTTTATACATATTCCAAAATTGATAGAAATTTTTTAGTTTTATTTTATCTGTATTAACACTAGAACTATATATTTTAAGATTAATGCAAAAAATGACTCTTCAAACAAATATTTACTAACAGAATTCAATAGGATTTTAAGGACTGTGTCATAAAAACTAGTTTATGATAAATTTAATATTAATGTATTCAATATATTGAACATGAATGTATGATTGAATATTATTAAATTGCTCAATAGAAGAAATACAATTTCCAACATTTTTTTAGTTCTTAGTGTATGTATACTTTTCCTAATTTTCCAATACAAATATGCATATAAATATTCTTCATATACTAAAATAAATTATCCGGTAAATAAGATTTTATGTTTCATGCACATACAAATATATATATATATATATATATAGTATATATCTAAAACAGCGCATTTCTACACATGTTCATAAAAACAATATAAAGTTCAATGTTTCTTGTATTTTGTTTAAATTATATTTTTTTATTGATAAGTTTGCTAGAAAATAAAGTGGTTTTTGAAGTTTCTTAAGCATACTTCTTATTCTCGAGAATTTTTAATTACAATAGTTGTGAATTTAAATTTTATTATTAAAAAGTGCTTCTTAACATTAGAAAAAAACACTTGTTTCTATATAAGACTACAGAGGCTTTTATTATTTAATTATTTCCAATTCATTCTGTTTATTATAAGCGTATTTTTTATATAAAATAGAAAAATGTGAATAGAGACTTTTATTTGATCATTTGAGTTGATATTACCTCTGTTCGTTTTTGTTCCAGAATAATAGCTTTTAAAATTTCTTACTTAGCATTTTAATTAAATTGAAATTGCCAAATTGCCAACCAGTATAAATTCAATCTATATTGCTTGACAGGATCTTTAGCAGTATTCAAACATTTGTGTTTAGTTCATTGATTTCACAATTCAAATATTGAAATATAAATAAACGACCATTCCCATTCTGATTTTTATATTGCCTAAAAACTATAGTTTGCATTATAGTTGAGAGAGGGCACATTGGTACATAATTGATATCATTCTTCCGTAGAAATCGCAGACCATAGAGTTAGAAGATATATTTTTCAATAATATTTCTATTGTTGTAGTAGTAGTAGTGGGATACTTTAATCTAAGGCCTCCAAAAAACCTATATACAATAAAGCATATAAAAAGAAAGTAGCAACTGTGTTATATGGTAAACATCATTGTTATTATAATCATGAAAAATGACTATTGCTCTCAAATATATTCAAGTAATTGTAAAAAATATTTGAATACAACTTTTAGAAAACTATCGATTGCTAATGGATGTGGTCTATCTAAAGACATTAATTTATCTAACAGTGCGACCAAAAATCCAGATATTGGTGCAACTGTTTTCTGAGAGAGTAAAGTACTTATATTTAGATATGACGTTGCCACAGCCAAAATTGCTTTTATCAGATCACCAATAAAGCCATGTCTAATATTGTCATCAAATATATCGAAATTAAATTTATAATATTATATAGGAACTTTATGAGTAATACAAAGATTTATTGGGAATTACATGATCATACTTGAAGAAGTGATATCTACAAACAATTGAACCTCTCTATTCAATTTTTCCATATCTGTTTCTATCAATATAAATATGTTATCATTACATTGAGATAGCGAATGAATGATAGGAGTTTTAAAGCTTTCGGCTGTTTCATTAAAAAAATTAAGTATGTTGCTTACGTACTTATGGTACAGGAAAAATTGTGCTCAAAATCCTTACCATTTTCCCACAGATGCATCCATATTCAAGTGCTTCAAACTTTTTTTTTTAAATTGGAAAAAAACTTTAAATTGTAAACAAAGCCAATTGTATTCAAGTGGTTATTCTAAGATGACATGGATTAATGATATAATAAAGTTGTTTTTTTTAAATTTTTACCATCTGTTCAATTATTCAACTCTATAAACTTTATCAAAGCTAACCTCAATAACATGATGCTTGCGATTGCCTCTGTGTAAAAATTGCTTTTCGAATTCACAAGATTCTCTTAATAATTTTGTATTAAACATTGATTACTCTTGTGAGGTAGCCTTTTTCAATGTACTAAACTTAAATTATAATACATTATGCATCCTTGGATAACTTATGAACTTTGCAATTTTGATTTAAAAATTTCTCCTAATTAAGAATAGCAGCAACATAAACAAGAATTTCTTTATACATCAATATTAATTTGTTGAAGGTTAATGATTTTAAATTGTATTAAATATTTGTATTACATTTGACTAAAATGTGTTTAAGCAATTTATCATTTTGTCTTTTGGGCTCATTTCTAACAACTTTTTACTTCCACAAATAGGTAAATTTGCTCAACTATAGCTTGTGACATTTATTAATTGCTAATGCTAGTAACAGAAATGCATGACACTCTAATAAATAGATAATATTAAGCATTATACGTTAATTTTAATTTAATTAATCGAATTTATACCAGTGTACTTAGGATGGAATGTTTAACCTCGGCGGGAAGGTATTCCACTTCGATGTAACTAAATTTCACGTTATAACATGTAAAGGAAACTATATCCATAGTTGGGGGAGTTCCTACACTGCAAATTTTCATTTGGTAGCACTGGTGTTTGACAGGTTCTTAGCAATTAAGGTAATTAACTGAACAAAATTGGAATATAACGAATAAGCTTTACAGTACTAAGTGTGAAGATTTTATTCAGAATCACATTTAGCGATGCTATAATCTAGAAACGATTTTTTTCAAAAAAACATTCCACTATAATGGTAACTAAAATGCCAACTGCAAAATCTTAAAATAATTTTCTAAATGTGATGACTGCTTTTAAAGACTTTTTTAATATTTCGCACTTAAGAAATATCTAACCAAACGTTTCGATTAGTGTTAACTTCTTGTAAATACTACATTTTGCAGCAAGTTTAATTTTTACATGAGAAGGTGTTACGATAGCACTACGACATTCCTGGACGATGGGCAATTGCTAAGCAGCTACAATTTACAAAATAAAATTTTATTTGCCCTATTACTTTACTTATGCTATAGAATTTAGCGAGTGCAACAATGAAGTTTAATGGATAAATTTTATGTTAATAATGTTTAAACACTATATTTATTTAGTTTCCGATTTGGTACAGATCAGCAAGTAAGCCTAAATATGCCTACTTTGCAAGTTTTTTCATCTTAGTTGGCAGCTATTTTATTGCTTCACCAGCAGTTACCTTTTTTAACATTCGAAGTGGCACTTGCATCGTGGTGGCTGACCCAGTATTCTTCTTCTGGTATCTTCGGTTTTTGGTATTTTTCATATTTTCCTCTCTTCCCTTTTGCTTAATTCTGTTTTTCAATGGATACTTTATAGCTTATCTGCGAAACCATAAGTATGATTTTTTCTTATGACATTCACAAAATCGCGATTGGAATGTAAATATATTATCTACAAAAAAATTGTATTATGAAAACCCAACTTTACCTCTATATTTAAAAAATTTACTAATAAGTATATCAGTTTGTTTCGGTTATGAACTGCATTCTAAAGGGTTGCTATTCACATATGACTTTTAGAAAAGCTAATCAAAATTCTGAACGAGATGTACAAGATCGACGAATGGTAGTGATGTTGGCAACAGTTAGCGTTTCATTTCTTGTGTTTACACTAACCACTGGTCTTAATCTTCTATGGAATTATCAATATACTCCTACAACTCCATATGAGAATTCAGTGGCGAGATTGACAAAAGTCAGTCACGAGATCCCTATCATTTTCAATGCATCTTTGAACTTTGTTTTCTTTTTTCTCAGTGGCAAAGGATATCGAGATGCTTTTAGAAAGCTGATAAAGTCATACACTGCTTAAAAGCTCATTATTTAGCATACCTATAGCATGCATCGTATCAGTCATAAAACTTATTGGCATTTTCTTTATAATCGTCGTAGGGAATAACTTCAATAATTGAGAGAATTCCAGACGATCTTCGGGAAATTAGACATATTTCTATAATATATACTATCAGTAATTTAAAAAAATATTATATGTTAAATTGCAAAAATATGTGTTTATAATTTTATGTGTGAATTGTAAAATCACAGCTTGATTACTGCTTCAATGTCATTTTTTATCTGTAAAGAAATAGTAACGCAATAATTGGCATTAAACTACCATAAACATACGGTTAGTACTGAAAAACGTAAAAACTCGTTTTATTCAGGTTTTTCAGATTTTCTTTAACCTTGAAAAACGTCCTGAGATATATATATATATATGTATAACATATAACTGTTGTTTAATTAAAGAATGTTAAAATCTACTTGTAAAATGTCAAACTTTCTCAAATTTGAAAAAATTTCTTTTTTATATATTTTTTTATTTTATATATATA
>CABFPE010000169.1:178490-196841 GCA_900660155.1 Hofstenia miamia | reverse complement strand
TATATATATATATATATATGCATAAAATAGGTATGCAATGCAATATTCGCACAAATAATCAGCAATGCCTTGGGAATTATCGTTGATTAATCAGTTAATCTCTTCACTGTTTACTGAATAATTTTTTGGTAAATTTTGTATCAGTATCATATAATGTCCTAAAATTCAATTTGGTTTCTCAATTTCGGCGTGTAAATGAGTGAATTTGTGCTATGTCTGATTAAATCTTAAAATAATGAACATAATTGTATAATAAATTCATTAAAAGTTTACAGTTATTAAAGCTGCAATTTTTCAAACATCTTATAAAATCATATTTATATTAACCCAACTAATGGGATTTTACTTTCAGTGTTTAGTCTTTTTTATGTCACTTAAGTAACAATTAGATCGCCATCTAGTGTCAATGAAATAAACTTTCTCTTAGCTTTGTTCTTTAAATTTTAACTATATATGTATTTATGAAAACTAAATTATTTAGTAATATATTAAAAATAATAAGTTTAAGAATAACCTAAATATATTTTGTGTTTGAAATTTCTCTATTTCTTAAAGTAATCCAAATTTTTGTGCATCAAATGCAAAATTGTAGATTTTGTGGTGCGACCCTGAATTTTTATGCTCCGCACAACATGTTGTGATGTGTACACAACAAATGCAAATTTCTGAACAATAAAACATGATATGTCTGCTTTTTACCAGTGTTGACTCTTTAAACTGGGAAATTTTCATTAAACGATCGCTTAAACATCCTTTGAAAAAACAAAGCGCATTCAAACTATAACACTTAAGCAAAAAGTAAGTAAATTTAAAATCAAATATTCTATCACCTGCTTAGAATCCAACACAACAAATTTATTTCAGATATTATCAATTGAAGTCCTGTTTCTATTAGATAAGATTGAAAACTTTGACGTTCTACATCACATTTAAATATTTCAATTCTGGTAAACAGATAACCAGTTCACTTAAATATAATTAAGCCAGCATTCCCAAAATGAAAGTTTGTAATTCCAATGTGGAAATCTTATTAATATGGAGTAAAACTGCATTAATTTATGTACAAAATGTTGGAATCTTACGTTTCAGAATTACTGGAAATGTTGAAAATCGCGCCATCATTTGGAGATTTTGAAAGCGTTATGTATTTTCGTCCCGTACGATCCCAGAAATATCCAAAAGCATATAAATTGCTGTCATCAGTATCAGCGCTTTTAATTCTATAGCCATCGTCAACCTAGTTATTTAACAATATCTTGGAAATTATTTAGCTTCGAAATCAAGTAATAAATTATTAACATCGTCAAGGATAGTACAAAAATAGCTTTTAGCATGGACTACTCTAGCTAGAGAAGACCATGGCTTTTAGTAACTTATAAGAATTTTACGCGGCAACATAATTAAATACTTGCAAGAGGGGGAATTGCCCCTATCTTCTCGAAAATATCCCTTTGACCATAGGACTGTTCGACTTTAAATAATGAATAAATCAGATACACAAATCAAATCATCACCCAACATTCAGAGCACTCGCTCAAGTTTACATCTCTTTTGATCATCCTATTTTTTAGCAAAAATACCCGAATAGGTACTAGAGAAAACAATAGGTCTCTAACTATGAGATATCTTAGTTCTTCCCAGATGTTTGTAGCTGACAACTTCCTTGCTTACGGGTAGGTAAGATAATTCCACCAAGTAAAATATGGCATCTTAGCATGAATTCATTGACCTTCTGTAATCAGCAAACGTTATAGTTATAAGAATTAATACCAATCAAGAATATAAGGAACAAAATTGTAAGAGTGACGGCATGGTTACGAGCAAAGCGTATACATAGCGATGACTGCTGGGTATAACATTTCAGTCATAAGAGAATGGTTAAGCAAATGAGCCAATCACGATACTAAACTTGTTTGGAAGTTTCCATTACCTCGCAAGACTGAGATGGACCTGCAGATGCAGACTACAGTTCGACAGATAAGGAAAAATCCTAGACCTGTAGGCAGCATTTTCACCTAAGGGGTCTACACGCATTCAGAAGGTTGATGGGAATTTCGAATTTCATGAAAATTTGAATTACTTAAACCATTTTAATTTTATCTTGCATTCATGGCGTACAAGGGATTTTCTGACGGATGAGATCATCTAGTAGTGATTAAAAAAACGAACAAAAGCGGGGCGAAATATATGTTTATTCATCGATTGTGCACAATAAGACCTTATTTATACATAAGAGATACCTAATCAGAACTCAAATTAAATTTTTACAAATTCATATATATATATATATATATATATAACATATGTTCAAGCATTACGAATAATTGAACAGTAAAAATTTTACACAATCAAATACGTGAATAGCAAATGAATTGAGATTCGCAAACAATGTTTCATTCAAGATTTAGGAATAAGGGGGATGTACTATAAAAGTTTCTGTAAAATCTATTAGCGAATATATATATATATATATATATATATATATATATATATATTATGGATAAATCAAACTACTTATTAAAAATGAAAGAAATATGTAGTGATTGTTCAAAGCTCGGAAAAAAATTCATCAATTACCCCTACTACAAAAATCATCAAAGAAGATGAAAATTTTAACAAAAAACTGCAAAAATGATGAAAATAGAGAACTTTCTGAAAAATCTTAGGAATCATTTAGAAGTCCAACATGACATAACGATCCTAAAGATCCAACTATGCGATCAATCCTATCAACAATAAAGTTCCAAAGCACAAAGTTAGCTAAATGGTTAGTTCATTTTCTTATGATATCCATTCCAGAAAAGGTTAATCTAAGCAAAACCGCAATGTCTTTTTGACAAGAGTAAGAGAAACATATAAAACAAATAATGCTAAACGTTTTCTAGTTAGTTATGACATCACATCTTTATTTACAAATATTCCATTAAAGAAAACACTTAATCACATCAATAAATATCAATTGACCATGAAACGCTATTAAGTTTGTTATATATGTGCTACTTTAATATCCCTTTTCTATTGGATGTTGTTCTTTGTCGTTAAATTCATGGAGTGGCCATGAGACTGCACCTTATCCAATAATCTCAGCCTTTACAATGGATATTATTGAAAATGATTTCATAAACGCATCAACTTTATGTACTCTTTAAGCTACTATAGATATGTAGATGATAAATTTCAATTTTTAAAAACAACGAATAAGCAAACATATTCTTGAATTATCTAAACAACATTCTTCCAGAAATTCAGTTTAAAATGGATTGTGGAATCAACAATAAGCTAAGCTTTTTAGATGTTACAATGCACAATTTAATTTATTGTCATGAATAAATTTTTCAGAGGAGCTTCATATATTCTTGAGATTAATTGGATTCAAATAATGGCCACTTTTTAGCTTCACAGAAATTGAAAGTGGCACTGTTATCAAAGATGCTGTTATTCTTGGTGTCTTACAATCGCTGGCAGTTATTTAACGTATTTTTTCGAAGGCTGGATAACTTTTGTCATCTAGAAGAAACAGAATCTTCTCAGAAACGTTGAGAGTCAGACTTATAGTATCATGTCCGAAAAATTCATTTTTTTTGTTTTGCTTTTTAAAAACTATTTAAAATTATTATATAATGCAAAACTATAATTCAGTTGATAACACACTAAGTTTCAATGTAGACATAGCCGTAAAACGTTCACTCGTTGCACTGCAATAAAGCATAGAGACAATATGATTCTCAGCGTTTGATGCTTATATTCAATAACCTTAGTCTTCTTATTGACAAATGCATAATTGGTAAAGAATTATTTACAAAACACATAAATTTTTTAAATATAGTATAGAAAATCTCAAACCTGATCGCCTAAAATAAATCAAAATAGAAGCCAACATAATTAAGGCTTTATATGGAACATTGTTCTTACAAGTGCATGTAGAAAATAAATATTATTTTAAAAGAAAATGCCCTATAATAATTTTGTAATCTTCAAGCTACATTAAATTTTGTTTTACTCTTGGTTTAATATATTGTACATGATTTCCCGGGTTTTCTTCACTTGAATTTATATGTAATTATTTCTCAAATTTTTACATGTAGTTCTTAGCGTTAACAAAAGGTGTACCTTTTCAAAAAACCAATGGCTGCTTGAATTTGTAGGCCTAAATATTTTCCTACAGATGCCTATATTTTAGCACAATACATACTCAACTGGATCAAGGAATGTCAGCTGATTTACGAATCCAAAATACACTTCCTTCCAAACAATTTCATATCCTACATCCGCATTCAGTAATCTTTTCCCTTCTCTAAATAATTTTTAATGCATTATGTAACAAAGACAATTGGGGTTGGTCAAGCGATAGTTGGCATTTAAAGTGAACATTTTTAGACTGTAGTTATACTGTTCTTCTTTATATATACATGTATATATGCGCCAATGACTTGAATTATGGTGATATTACTGCAATAATGGAGAGTAATACTAAAATTTATTAAAAAATAGAATCTATGTCTGATAACACGACCATTGAAATTCCGTTACAATATAGAACAAATTAACTTCTTAATTTTTAAAGGAATTAACATTTCAACTATGCCAATATTTGGTGACAAAATGAATATAACATTTATCATATACGTATTGTATAGAGAAACAGTATGTTATAATGTAAATGGTATATACTTGTAAAAGTTAAGTTAACTTTTTGAAATTCTGTTACCAAGTAGTTTTATATTCATAGATCAAAGAAAATGAATGAATTTCTCAAAAAAACAATTCTGTCTCATTGATGAACCTACTAAGGAGTCAAACGTGACACATTTTAATAAAAAATAAATCATTATTGAATAGGTGGTATCCATTTCTAACAGTGAGAATGAAATTCCGTTACTGCTTGACCAGCTCCAATCCAAAAATAGAGTTTTATTACACAAATTACATTCAACAAGAAACTAACTTGTCACCAATTGTCACAGTTTGATAAATAATGTATTCTTTCCCTTCAATTGGAATGAAGGCCTTGGTAACTTGAATTGCTAAACGAAATTGTGGTGTAACAAAAAAGTATATAAAATTGAATTTATAATTACCTAAGACGGTAAGTGCTACTACCAGGTTAACCACGTTCATCTTTTATGACAAATGCCTTTTATTAGAAGTTGCTATTAAAAGAATTCTAACAGATAGCGATAAGTATTTTCTACCAATTAGCACCTCAGATTTTTGTATACATCACATTCCATACAATTCAAAGCTTGTCTATGTTTACATCTCAAATACATAAAAGTAACCATGTAACAATTCCAAATAGAGCAAATTACATTAAAGAAAAATACTAACATATGTAATAATACAAAATGATATGAAAGACATTAATCATTGTCATGAAAGAAGTATCGTTGCTTGACATTGTGGCATCAACGGCACCAACAAATTATTTTTTCATATTTTAACAGCATTTAGTGTAGGATATTGTAAATATGATTCCACAAATTTTGTATTCTGATGATCATCGAAACCGGGTTAACATTAAATTGAACACATTTTTCAATATATATATATATACATATATATTTAATATATCCAGCAAAGAAAGAATCTGAGGTTAACAATCAATATCAACATTAATAATCTTGGTCTTAATAATGAATAATCCTCAATCCTGTTCTTTCTCTGCTAACAGGAGATGAACCTGCGCTGGGCTTGGGTTACATTGAACAATTGAAAAAAATGGTCTGACATTGAAAAAATAGACAATTTCGCAAGAGTTGTGGTGATAGTGAATGCTACATAATTTCTTAAACAACGTTTTGTAAATTAATATATTATATGCTCTTGAAAAACTCCACTTAGAATTTTCAATTTCAGAGAGATTTTATTAGTTTTTAAAATACTCAACTTTAGTTTAGTAAGCCACAAAATTGTAAAAAATTTCTTAACAAGCGTCACAAAAATCTATATATATATATATATATATATATATATATGTATATATATATGTATACATTAGTGTTTTGCCGGCAAGGCCGTACAAAATCAATTTTAACCTGAGCCGGCTGTTGGCCGCGATGCTTTAGCCGTAGCCGTTAATAAATTTTTTTGCTGTAGTCGGCGCCTTTTACTACTACTAAGTGAAATTCTGCAATTTTCAATGGAACGATTTAAACATGCTCATAGTTCGAACAATTAAGGAATGGTCAAAGCGACTAAGTCTTAAAAACAAATATATAAATTAATCATCATAATGTTCAGAAATTTTCTTAGCCAGGACTTTGGCCGTAGACTGCTAGCGGCAAACCATGACTGCGGCCATTCCTGCAGATCACTAATATATATATATATATTATCATCGTTATATTATAATATTAACATCGTTTATTAGTGTTTGCTGATATTTTTACTGAATTTCATCTTGTTATATTTACAATTGTCTCAGCATTAAGTATTCCTACTTTGTGATAATCAAGTGTATTTTTAAAGCAAACAAGATTTGAAACACATGAGGAACAAAGAGAATGGAGTCTTTTGTAGATAGGTGTTGCTATTGCTTTGTAAAAGCTAAAAGATTTTTAATGAACATAAAAGCCATACATTTGCAAAGCAATGACTAATTTAAAAGTCAGGTGTTTCACTGAAATTGACATTTTCTCTGTTTGATCAACATGAGGCATCACGATTACGGGTGTATAATTTAGTGTGTTAAGTGCTTTCCGTATATTAAAAGTGAATTTGATAAAAAAAACTCACTATATGAAATCATGGATTTTTGAATGGATTGAATACATTTTGGTTGTTTGAAATATCAACAGTAATAAGCAAAAGTTGCAACAAACTGCTGCTGACTGACAGCAGGAACGAAAACTTGCGTTTCAAGAGCCTTTACTTGACGGATCTTTTTACATTATGGTCACACCTCAAAAAGTTGATTCAAATTAAAAAACTTTTTACGGTTTAAATTTAACCTCATAAGTAAAGTCAATGCTCAGGTTTAGAAAATTAATAATTCCACTGCCATCTCCAACTCTGAAATCAGCATCACGTCGACTTGTAGAGGATGCAATACAGCCATAAAAAAGTTTGATTGAATATTGTATACTAAATTAGCTTAAGATCCAAACCTTCCTTTTTGGTGTGGGTCGGTCGTCGATTAGACAGTGTCTATAAAGTTAATTATTCATGTAGGTTGTATCATCAAAATTTTAAATTTTCAGTGCCTATTTAACTACGTCATTCTTTATTATACTAAGAAAACAAATAGAAAATTATAGAATTGTAGAAAGGCAGAATAAATATTAAAGTATGAAGATTGGTTTTAGAAATGTAAAAAATTTGCTTCATTCTTCACAAAATCCCGAGTTTTCTAATGATAAAAATATCAATCGAGCTCTAAGACATATTTGGAAATCTGCTCAAATAATTTTAATATTGTATTTTAACGACTATTTTATAACAAATCTTCCAAATCATACAAAATTGTATTATTTTTGCTATCACGATAACAATTTTAATTGATCTTATAATTCAACCTGAATTTCATTTATCAGCCAAATTTAGGTCAGCTTCATACCTGAAGTTAAGGCTATTATACTGCTGTATCTGATTTTCATCATGCTAAAGTCTAAAGACTACTTAGAAGTTCAAAGTTGGTTAATTTTATTATTTATTTCCCGGAAAATTTAATAAAATACTTCTTGTTTTATCTTTTTATCTAATAAGAACGAAATAATTTGCTATGAATATGTAAGATTTGAAAATATTTTATTAATATTATATATATTTATTATATTTAAAATAGATTTTTGTAGTTTTGTAGTTTATAGTTTTTTGTATCTTTTTCTTGTAGCAATAAATTGTTTTTAAATCTAAATTTAGCAGGCTACAGTATTGCAATTAGATTTATAATAATATTATTTCTCCGTTTCCAATTTTGGTATAAATTGAGTTGTTTTGCTTTTTAATATGTATTTTTACTTCCCTTTTTATGGAACTAGAAATTTGATTATAATAAGAAAAATATAATCTGCCGGATTTACATTTGAAAATTTAAGAAACTTAATGAAAATATCGAAACTTGAAAAGCTGTATTTTTCTAACATTGGAAAGGATACTCGCAATAAATTTGATAGATTTTCGGTTGCAAACACATTCAAATGCAAATGGTATTCACGTATCCACTGGTGGACCACCGGTGGCAAAAATTACCAGTGGACCACCAGTGGCTAACTGGTGGTCCACTGTGGCTAATTAGTGGACCACCAGTGGCTAAATGGTGGTCCACTGTGGCTAATTAGTGGTCCCCAGTAGCTAATTGGTGGGCCAACAGGGGCCCACTGATGGCAAAGGCAAGATTTTGGCATCATATCAATGTTTTAAATGTAACAATAGCAAACTTTAATACTGATAAATAGTTTGAACATTGCAGTTTAAGCCAACACCAGTCCAACAAATGGTTGGAGGAAATGCTAGCAAGCTTAGCATTCATATTGATTTTAATTTGATAATTGAAAATAGATAGAATTTCTTTATTATAAATATTAACAACAAGCATACAAAAATGCCCAATTTAAATTTAATTTTCAATTTCAGAAGAAATTGCAATTTTAAACAGTATTTTTTTCCAATAATGAATAATAATTTGGCCCAATTTCAAGTACTTATATAGACATTCATTTCAAGTTCCGGGAATAATCATGAATAAAATATTTTGAAATTTCATTCAGCACATATATGTTATAATTTTTTCAAAAAGAAATTGCAAAAAAGCTCTTCAAAATGAATTTTATATATTTATGAGATCTAAGAAACATTTTACTTGCAAGCATTAGCTCATAAATTATTTACTATTAAAAGTAAATCAGATGCCCCTATTGGTCAACCAGTAGTCCACTCGTGGCTATGAATGGCTGCAATTGCCACTACGTTTCTACCAGTGGGCACTGGTAGGGACTGGTGGCCGCCCATGCCACTCATTCTCCACCAGTGGACCACTGGTGGGGGCTACATGGACAGTTGAGAAGTTTCAGACACCCTACTTTTAAAGAAATTGTGCTTGAAATTGCCAGAAAAAATTCTTACCTATTTATTTTTCAATGCTAAGTGAGGCTAAATGCCACAGTAATGTAAGGCTTAGTAATATGTTTTATAATGATACTTTGAACTTTATCTTCACTATCATTCAAATATATACTAACTAAATTAACTGAGGCATTCACAATTTCAATTGACTGAAAAATAAAAGATTGCTCAAAATTATGCAAATAGTTTATACATGCTGTGTCAAAAGTCCTTGGCGCAAGAAACTCAGTAAGAAGATGCACAAAGGCAGATATCACTACGTTTAAAAGAAAGCAAAAACCTTTTTATTTGCTTTTAGGATTTGTTTTTGCAATCAATACAAGTCCTGTATATAGAAAATCTTAAAATTATTAATTGACCTGAAATATAGTTATGATAGTTGGAAATTTGCGGTATGTGACTCCAGCTTTTTGTATCGCCATTTGTAGTATTCTAGATTAAAACAGTTTATATAGTGTGTAAGTGTAACAGAAAATCTCTAAGAAAACAAAAACTTCTCAAATATTTTAAACCTAATTTAATTATTTATTCTACTGCTGTGAACAATCTCTCGAGGTGGTGCAAATTTAATTGAATAAATCATTTAAGTGGTTTTTACCATGTTATGTTAGGTTTAGGGCTAAGGTTTGGGTAGGCTAACTCTAGGGTTAGGGTTATGGTTTGGGTTCGTGTAGAGGCTGCGGTTGGGGTTAGCGTTAGGATTAGAATTAATATTGATAAACTAGCACATTTTTGCAATTATTTGAGTGGGGGTATAACGCAAAAGTACCCAATTATTTATAAAAATCGAAAGTCGGTATTATTTTGAACTCCATATAACCCTAAACATCTATGATTTTATTCATTGCTGTGTCCATATCAAAATGTATTTAGTTTTGTCACTTTTTGTAGTTTTCCAGGCTTTTTTGTTACACACTTTAAGCATCTGTATGTATTCATACAGAGGAAGATAAGGTAAAATGGGACAGTGATCTAAAAAAAGAAATTTCATTTGTAGGGAATTGACTTGTTGCAGTTTGTTGAAGCTATGCTGTTTTGATGAGAACATCAGATTATAGCGCGTACGAGCAGGGTGAAAGGTTTTTGCAACTATACTTGATTTAGTGATGAAGGATACGTAAGCATATAACAATTGACTGCTATCTGTGTGAAATTTAGCGTTCATTGCTGTTTATAAGTTATGTGATACATCAACTTTAATTTGTAGTCGACTTATCATAATATTTTGCATGCTAAATGTGACAAAATGATAATTCTGTAGACAAAACGGGAAATTATCTTTTCTAAATATTTTTCTAGAGAACAATGGATTAAATATGAGATAACTTCTTTATGGGATCACGCTTTTTGCAGCAACAGCAATGTATCAAAAAATGATGGCACATGCTGTTGTTGTCCATGCTTATAATTTTCACAAAATGCATGTAACTATATACTGTTCAAGTGTAACTGCAGAGAATTAAAATCATAGTAATGTGCATGTACATATGATAAGATATAAAGATATGTTTTTGTAATTAAAGACTTCTTAAATACAGATATTAGTTTTTGTATTTTCGTTCCATTTTGTCCTACCTACTTGACAAAACGGGAAGTTTGGAAAAAATCATTTCAGAAAATAACAATAAATTGAAATATCTGACATGAAAATTTTAGGTAATTTGTAGTTCCCTGAAGGTATTTGTCAGTGTTGGAACATATTTTAAATACTATTCTTAGAGCCCTTTTCTTAACTTTCCCGTTAAACCCCACCCTTCCATATATAGCTCAATGGCCACATTATTAACACATTTATGATAACAAACGATAGACAAATGGCGTCTTATAAATTATATTTGAAAATATAGCTTTCTCAGCTTGTAACCTGGCGACAAAGTTATTTGAAAAGTTTGCAATGGAAAGCGTGATACGCAGATAAACGTCTTGAAACTGAATCCATTAAACTTCTTGAGTTATTTGGTGTTCCTATTCTAGAATGTAACCCTTTAATTTTTTTTAGATTTGTGGGATTATTTTTCTCGACCAAATCTTTCAGAATCTGCAACACGTTCTCTATGGGTATTAGATGTGGTGAATTAGGTGGCCATTGCATAACTTGAATATTATAATTGGTAAAAAATTCTTTTTCGATTTTGAGGTATGAGGGTTTGCTCCATCTTGTTCAAAGACCCATGAATCGGGATATAAGAAGTTGCGTATGATAAACATTCGTCGAGTATTTGGCAATATTTTGAACTATAAATTAATATTGTTTAAAAATATATGATATTAGAGTAAATGTACAATGCAAATACAATTTACCGACTAACCTCGTCCCAAGGCCGGTATTAGCGTTGGCACAATGAGTAATATTCAATTATTTCAATTTAGGCTGCAAATTACCTGAATGTTTGTTCACTGTATATATCACACTTTTTCGAAAAAATTATTTCATTTTTTCAGTGAAAATATGCTTAAAAATTTGCAATATTGCAATTAATGAAACATTGTTCGACAATTGAAAAATTTTAATACAGTGTTTTCATAGAGCAGGCACTATTTTAAAATGTTGATTTGCAAATTTTGTCAAAGAAACTGAAATTTTATAGGAAATTCCCAAAAAAAATTGATGAAGAAAAAATATTATAAAAACTTATTAAGGATTCATATTACAAAGAGTGAAAAAAATGTTTCCATAGCATTCAAGCAATCGTTAATTGGTGATTAATATGGAATGCATGTTGTATTTTAAATTCTCAATATGTTTTTGACACTTCAAGCATGCAAACGAATGAGAATTTTGATTGGAATATTTCTAAAATTCTCCACCAATCGCAATCAAGCAGACGATTGAAATAGTATTAAATTTAAGATTCCTTCCATTTAAAATGAACTTTACTGAACATGGGCAGAGCTCAACACTAGATTTGATTATTAGGCAGTTCATTTTGTTCATCAGCACATTTGGAGCATTTGCTAAATTATTTATTCTCATCATTATTCTAATGACAAAGTCAATGCATAACAAGCACTACTATCTCATAGCAAATCTAGCTGCGAGCGATTTTCTCGCTTCTGTGCTATTTTCAGCAACAAATCTGATTCCAAGCTTGCAGACATTTACTGGAGAAGTCCCGAAACAATATATTCTTGCGAAATTTGTCTGCTCCATGAAGGCGCAAGTTATTCAATTTTCAGTATGTTAATATTTACTTTATTATTGTTCCTTCCACAGTTACACTTAAGTTACGTAATATTAACACTTAGTAAAAATCTTGCAGCCTGAAAGTACATTGAGTTAAGCACATTAAAGGGTCTATAATTTAATTAAAAATTCCTTACATTTAAGAATATAGTATATTTTGCTTGTGTAGCCTTGTGTCATTCTATTCAACTAAAGCAATAAAATATCATTTTTATGTTTATCAATTTCTTTCAAATTCGTTTACAACTTACAATTATGATAGAGTATTTTCCTGATGTTATACACAATAATTTTTGTAAATATTCTTAAAGAATATGAAATGTAGCGTAGATAACATTATGATTTTTTTATAATTAGTTAGCCAGAATTCCAAATCATGTTACACACAACTATCTATTTGTAGATTTTCTATCTTAGAACTACATAATAGAAATTTTTATTGCCAATTTTCATTTGTAATGAAGATTTAACATATGATCAGAATGGTAATTTTGGGCTCTAACAACCACGCTTGCATTAGAATAATTTTCTGCTAAATTACAAACTTCAAATCAAATATTGATTAATAGAATATATTGTGGCAGCAGGTACCGGTTTCTTGGTATCGGCCAGTTCACTGTTTTCGTGTTTACTAGTTTAACCAGTTATTTGTACACATTGTCAAGATTTACTGTATATAAGAGACGAATTCGGTTGTAAATTGAGAAATAGTTAGTCGCGTTCTCTCATTCAGTACTTTCGTACACCCTAGCGATGCTAAAATATGTTTCTTGAGTAATTGATTACGTGTGAAATGTAAAAAATCATATTTAGGTGACCAAATAGTAATTTAATCACATGTAATGCGAAAATGAGGTATATGGGTTGCTAAGAATAGAAATGAGAAATTGTAAAAAAAAAACTTTACTAAGGAGTTTTATATATTCATGAAAATTAGTGAATAAATATTAAAATGCTTCTAGTTTATTTTTGTTGTAATATTGTTAATTCTGTTTCTGTGTTCTTCTTTTTTTGTGCTTTATTGCTTGTGATGAGAATTCCGGCACTGAAATTCCAATCCATATGACTCCTGGTGGGTCTCCACAATTGAGAGCATTTTTCAACCTAAAATCTAAAATAGTTTATTATCTAGCAATCCATCAACTTCAGTCAGAATAGAAGAATAGCTTGTATTTCCTCTTTGAGTAGACTTCCATTACATTTTAGTTAGTTTAATACAGTTTACGTTTGATAAGAACTTACAGTGCCAATACATCCGCCTGAAATGAAGTTGTTGCTTCATATGATTGCAACATAGTCTCAAATGCTTAACAGAAGGTTTTTATATATGATAGAGAAATAATGGAAATGCTACATTAGCAATGTTAGCATTAATATTTATGTAGTTACATTAATCAACTATTTTAAACATGTGAATAGCTATTAAATTATAGTCCCTACTATATATATATATATATATATATATATATATATACATCACGTTCTTACTACGAAATATAGTCACTAGATTTTTTCCCAAATTTCACATTAACAATAAGATTCTACATCAAAAATTTTTAAAAAGAATTTTTTTAAATATTAGTTTTTGAATTCTTTTACTTTGAACGTACATCTCAAGCTAGGTATTTTTTAAAGAGCTGGGTTTTAAAATTTAGTTACGAGCAGTTTCATTCTAAACTATGATTATTTTTGTGCATTTTTGGCTGAGGCTACGAAAAATATCATTTGAATAATAAACATCCAATTCATGTTGTTTCTGTAATATTGCGCAAGCTCAATTGCAGATCAAAACTCAACCTGAGTTGATTATGCTAAGATAAAAAGTAATTATTTTCTTTGAAAGCCAATTTCGAATGTTGATTTTCAAAATATTTGGATTCAGGTTGCATTATTCTTTAAAAACCTAAGCAATGTATGCAGCACAAGCAAAACATTTATGCATCAAATAAACACATTCGATATCCAAGTTTCTTGCTAAAAAATGACAAATTATATATTCACATTTCAGAAATACTCCCTTAAAAATTTTGTTAGTATCTTATTAATTTATTATTTACCTTTAAAAAAGGAATTTTTGAAAATTTCACTCTATAATTAGAAATATTAAGTCAGGAGTTTCTAGGAGCGATATATAAGAGCATATATATATATATATATATATATTTGTTAGGACAACATTTTTGTATTTCAAGCATGCAACAATATTAATTTACATTATTTCATTAAAGGTACTTCAAAATTCCGCATTTGTCATTAGCATGATTTCTGTGGAAAGATTTGTGGCAGTTGTTTACCCGTTGATCTACAAAAAGTATTTCGATGATAAACTGTGTGTCATATTTGCTTGCATTCCCTGGATTTTCACTAGCACAATCCTTGTTTCCTACAATAATGAAAACATTTCTGTAAATAATGGTGTTTGTTCTCAAGACTATTCAAACACTTCTGCTGTTTACTATGGAATCACTGGTGGAATCGTTTATATAGTATTTCAACTGATGTTACCAATTCTTTGTTATGTTTGTATTGCTGTCAAAATTTCCAGAACTGTTCGAGTACAAAAGCAAACAGGTATCTAAAGGAAACAAACATTTGAAAAAACCTCATATTTGAATTAATATAACAACTACTACTTAGTCATTCTGAAAAGAATATAAATGCTTTATTCATTCCTAACAAATATTTGTTACTATTATAGTTACTGCTCCAGCAATGAGCTGTGTATGACCAAACATTAAGCATGAATGGAGAATTGAAAGCTATATTTGGAAGAGCACACGTTTTGATTTAAATTGTTGAAAATATAATTTTTACTTATTAAGATTTTTTTAGACCTAATTTTTAATTAAGCCTACTAAAAAATCCTTCTTTGTATCTTAAAATAATAATAATACCCAAAGTTATTATGTTTAAAATTGCATTAGTAAAATTATTATAACATCAATTTGTAAAACTAATTTGAATGTACTTTAGGCAAAGCCAAAACTGGTGCAATTATCTCAAAGGCTAAGGCAAACGTTACAAGAATGTTATTTATTGTAACATTTATATTTTTATTAACAACTTTTCCTGATCAAGGACATTACCTGGTCTCCGTGAGCATTTTGAAAATACATCTGTGGGAGTGGGACAGTCCTTACCAAAAGTTATCTACATTGCTCATGATTATGAATTTAGTGGTGAATTTCTTTGCATATCCTTTAACAAACTCTGAGTTCAAGAATGCTTTTATGAAGTTTATAAGCTTCAAAACATGTACTATTTTTAATAGTTAGTCAGTTTCATCTCCCTTGCATTATTTAAAAGAGGCTAAAACTTTTCCCCACCTAATTCCTTTGTTAATTTATTCTTTATAGTAGAATCACATTGAAATTTTAAGAACCTATATGGTTAAATCAGGTATTCATGTCTTAAGGCTAACATTCCCTTGAACAAATAGTGAAGATTTATGTAAAATCTTTTGTATGTACACTTTTAAAATCAAAGAAACAACAACAATGTAACTGATAGAAATTGTATGCGTAGATTTGTAAAATATGGATTCTGTAATATTTATATTTGTTCAAAATACTTAATGAATACTAATATAAAGAAATGTTTTCAATAATAGTGTTCCAAAACTAAAATATATTGAAAAATGCACACATTATGTGTTAATCATATTTGATTCAATGATAAAGTATTTGTCATACAAATATATACTAAGCATGAATTTGTGAAGCTTTATTCAGTAAAGCGTTCCATTAACCCTTTGAATATCATAATGAAACTGAAGTTGCTTTAGTAGTACAAACAAACAATTTGCATTAAGCAGATGGTAACAAGTGACCTATTACCAAAATTAAATTTTGAATTGCATTTGTGATGCTACCCTAGGGTGGTATATATACAGATATATCATGCTCAATTAAAAAAGCAAAAAATTTGAACAGCAATTTCCCTGAAGCTTAATATATTAATTTGCCATTATACTAAGATTAATCATGCGAAATACAAGCATACTGTGAATAATATTAGTCTAAAAACACCTGCTAAAAATTAGAGTGATTAATTCCATAAGCAGAAATATGCTACTTCAAACTTTTCTTTTAACTTAATTGTTTGAATTAGTAATGAATTTTGATGAAGACAGCAGAACTTTAAGATTGATAAAATTTGATGAACTTGCTTTCATTGTATTTTCTTCCACATTATTCTTTTTTGATCAGTTGATTACATTAGCATTCTCAGCATCTGCTATTTTTTCGTGTGTATAAAGTTTGGAATCTGAGTTGCATTGTTACTACAATTGTTTTTTTCAATGCATTTAAAAAAAGTATTTATACAATGGAACGTTGATCAAAATTGGTTTCAAACAACAAAACTACACTTTATTCTAAAAAATTATATTTTGTATGATGATTTCATTCAGCATTCTGTTGCCTTTGTGCTTCTTGTGAGCAATTGATAGTTTTTATGAGCAAAATAAAATTTCACAAATGTACAATATCTAAAATGAATAAATAGAAAACAGGCCCTATTTGGTTAATATTGAACAGTTTCATGTTAAAAAATGATATTAATATTACAAATTTTTATCTTATTCATTTTGCTGCTGACATAAGAAATTTACAAGAAATTTTAAGCAATATAGGAAAATATAACGGGAGTTTATTGATAAAACAAAATTTATAGTTACAAATCATAAAAATCCATATCTACAGGAAAAAAATGATTTTCAAATACATCAATTAAAGTATTTGCATATGAAATTGGTAATGATGAGGCAAATGCTGTTACAAAAACAAATGGTAAATGAGGTTCAATTACAAACCATGGTGCAAGATATTATTCCAGTGAAATGGGAAACATTATGAATATATTTTTTCAGAATTCCAAATATTACTTTTCTGTTTTTGATTATTGCAACAAAAATCAATTACCATCCAGAAAAAATGTTTTACTGGTCCAATAACACAATTGCTATCGGTATTGGTATGACTATATATATATATATATATAGATGCATTAGTAAGAAGTACCATAAATCCTTGAGTCTAAGAATTATATCTGTTAACTTCTCACTAAGTTCTGGGTCAAGGTATGTTTTAGAATGCCCAAATGCTGACTTGATAATTGTGGTTAAATTATGTTTGTTAAAAGAATAGATAACGTACGTGGGGAGGACAAAATTATTGTTGCATGGCAGATGCGCTTACAAATTCTGTATGAAATTTAACTTAAAAACAGCCTTCAAAGTTTGGGGTGCGCCTTCTACATGGTGGCGGCATATACACGAGAATTTACGGTGGTGACTAGGTTGCTATATTTACCTAAAAATGCAAACTTTCAAGTTATAAAATTGACATTATTTACATAAAATAAATTTTTTCCATATTCTTTTGAAATTTGAAACTACTAGGGTCTAAATTTTTATTAAATGTTTGTTTCAGCTTTACAAATTTAATATTTAAGACAAAAATAACATGACTTTTAGCAGTCGTAATATACCGTGATTATATCAATTATATTAAACTTTTCGGAGTTTGTATGTAAAAGGGAATTGGTTTCTAAATTTTGATTTATTGAATTTGTGAAACTATTTTTGATGAAATGTTGTTCTAATCAGACATTTAATTGTAACTGCATGATTAACAGATCTGACTTCTTAAGAAATTTTCTGAGTTTTCCAACTAACTATATTCTAGAGTTCGTACAGAAATATTTAAAGTTTTCATAGTACAAATCAGACTTGTCAACGAGGCGAGTTTCTAATGATCCAGCCAAGCCGAGCCAAGCCGAGCTTGAGCACAGTATTTGATATACAACGAGCCCGAAACGAGCCTATTTTAGGCAAAGCAAGTTTATAGTTCTGCTTGTTAATTTGATTATGGAGATTTTTCTTATTTTTTGCAGTCAATATGCCTTTCCTATAAACATATTTAAGAAATGTTTATTAAATAATAGGAAGAACTATGTAAAAAATTCTTTGAGCACAATATTTTTTAAAAATACCGAGCTTAACCGAGCCTCATTTAAAGATTTTATGTGGCCAGCCGAGCTGAACTTACACAAAATTTAAACGAGCCGAACCGAGCCGAGCTTGGAAATATCGGCTCGTTGAC
>CABFPE010000169.1:163970-173987 GCA_900660155.1 Hofstenia miamia | reverse complement strand
TTATTATTATTATTATTATTATTATTATTATTATTATTATTATTTTATTATTCTCCTTATTTGAATTTATCAAAGTTTACAGCATTTTAGTATAGTTTGGTAAATTTATTTTTGAACTCTGACAATAGAGGCAAGCGTTCAAAATATCTGATTAATGATCCGGTAAATATGTTGTTTGATATATAGGTTTAAACCTCAGCACAAATATAATTCAGTTCCTGGAACTAAGCATTTAAGTGCCACTAAGTCCATTAGTGATTAAGCTGGAATGATCAACCTTAGAATATATTGCTCACAATTTTTCCAATTTTGACCAAAATAGAAATCATGGCTTAGAAATGCATGATCCCATGGGACCAAAGAGATTTTAACCGGTAAGAATGGCATAGTACCAAATCCAAATGAAATTCCTACAATTTGGAATGAGTCAAAGCTCTGGTTTACTTTTTCTTGGTTTGCTTTATATTATCAAAATCGTTCAAGACACTAACTTTATCTCTTTTCATTTTTTGATAACCTGCAAACATTGTTTTTTATCAATGAGTGAAGAAAATATAAAACTTAAGGAATCTCGTTCAATGGTTTACCGCTAGTGGTTATAAGAGGTTTTATTGCAAATAGGATCTAATAGTATATGGTTAACATACAATAAGCTAATCTTTGAAACAAAAAAGGACATCAAACTTTTAGAATGAAAGCACGTATATATTCGATACAGTGCTGGAAAAAGAATTCGGCCACTCATGATTTATCAAAAATATTTCTAAGAAATGTACGCCAAAATGTCATAGGTAATTTTTAATTAGATTTGGTGTTGCAGAAAGAAGAATTCATCACTGTTGAGGCATAATTATCACTGTTAACTTTAAATCTCAATGAGAAATGCTACAATGCTTGTGGTTAGCTAATATTTTTTAGAAAATTGTATTCGGCCATTTCAGACCAAATCAGAGAATCTGTAAAAAATTTCATTGGTTGAGCTTTTTTCAGTCATTTATATTGAAAATGTCTAATAACAGTCTTTCTTCGCAATATATGATGCCTGGTTACGTACATTTTGCCATTAGCTAGTTGATTAATTCCAAACATTTGGAAGGGATGAGTCAACGTAATAAACGTAATATAGCCCGACTTGTAAAGCGACCTCGAAGTACTGTCAGGTATATCATCAGACGTTTCACTTCTCAAAACATCATTGCCCCAAGCCAAAGTCCGGAAGACCACAGAAGACCTCCAAAACTTCCTAATCAGCTCTTGTGTGCCTTTCAAAGCGAAATCCCATGAAGACTTCAGAGGAACTTCGCAAGGAATGGGCTGATTGTCACCTCGTGACTGCAAGAACTGTGCAAAACATCCTGAAGAAGTACTCAATTAGAACTTTTGTGGCACCCAGAAAGCCATTCAAACCTCAAAGCAAAGATTACGCCGGCTGAGGTTGGCCAAGTTATACTAAGTTCAGATTATTACCTCAATTTACTCAGGACACCATGAAATATGGTGGGAAGTCTGTAATGGTAGGGGGAAAATATGGAAGTGTGGACTTCGCAAGATTGTTCACATCACTGGTACTCTCCGAAGCTCTCAATATGCTCGTATTCTCAAAAAGAAGTTCTAGCCACTCCTTACAAGTGATTCAATATATCAGCAGGATAGTGCTCCACAATAATGGAGTTGCTATCCTTGCTGACTAGCCTTGCCAATTTCCAGACCTTAACATTATCAAAAATATGTGGAAAGAGGTCAAATATAGAATTGGACAACATTCTCTTCACACTGAAGACGAGCTGTGGAGTCAAAATAAAGAAAGAATTTTATGCAATTCCCAACAGCTATTATTGAAAGATTTTTTGCTTCAATCCCTGATCGCCTTGAAGCAGTTATTCGGTCAAAGGGACACCCTACAAAATATTTGAAGAGAGAATTTGTTGCTAAGTGCTTATACTGCATCAATTATTCATTTATGTATCTTAATTTGAATATGCATTTTTCGTATTTGTTCATTTCTTAAAATTTTTCAGGTGGCCAAATACATTTTTCAAATACAATTTTTCTAATTTTGATTAAAAATTACTGGCCAATTGTAATTCTACATATTTTATGGTATTAGACATACAGATTTTCCTTTCTCAATCAAATTAACACTGAGTTATAATCTTAGACACACTCTATCCAATGAATGTTAATTATGTGTATTCAAAATAGCAAGGTGGTCAAATACATATTTCCAGTACTGTACAACATAGTCAGTAGGTTTTTTTAAGTTTCAAGATCTTCTATATTTTCAATATTTATTTAAAACCCAAAAACTAAGAGTAGACAAAACAAAATTTCGCAATCATAGAGATCATTTTTCACAGTGATTACAAAATTCTTAATATTCTATGCGATTTATTGTACTACACTTCACAAATCTACAACAAAATAACTTAGCAAACTACAAATATCATTACAATACATGCACATAAAAACGAACTTTCTACAATTTTCTAAATAACGTACGTAATTGAATCCTTATCAGCCTATTTTAGTCTTCAAACTTTACCATCTACATGAAAACTGATGTTTTCATATGATACAATATAAAAAGATATTTCATCTGAAAATGTGCATCTATATTGTTCTCTATCTGCACAATGACAGTATCAATCAATTCAAAACACTTCTAAGGAATTACACAGAAAATTAACAAACAATATAACAAACAGTTATTTTTTAGACATTACTGGGTCATAAATGCCATAGTTTGGAAATACTACATTGTAAACGAACACACAACAATCTCAAACTACTGGATATTAGATACTCAATCGGTATACAGACCTGTTTTAACACTAGAAAAGCGACAATAGGTCAAAATGACCTTCAAGCATTTTTTGTTTACTTCATTATTCTTTCAGCAAANAAACGTAATATAGCCCGACTTGTAAAGCGACCTCGAAGTACTGTCAGGTATATCATCAGACGTTTCACTTCTCAAAACATCATTGCCCCAAGCCAAAGTCCGGAAGACCACAGAAGACCTCCAAAACTTCCTAATCAGCTCTTGTGTGCCTTTCAAAGCGAAATCCCATGAAGACTTCAGAGGAACTTCGCAAGGAATGGGCTGATTGTCACCTCGTGACTGCAAGAACTGTGCAAAACATCCTGAAGAAGTACTCAATTAGAACTTTTGTGGCACCCAGAAAGCCATTCAAACCTCAAAGCAAAGATTACGCCGGCTGAGGTTGGCCAAGTTATACTAAGTTCAGATTATTACCTCAATTTACTCAGGACACCATGAAATATGGTGGGAAGTCTGTAATGGTAGGNCAGAAAATTAACAAACAATATAACAAACAGTTATTTTTTAGACATTACTGGGTCATAAATGCCATAGTTTGGAAATACTACATTGTAAACGAACACACAACAATCTCAAACTACTGGATATTAGATACTCAATCGGTATACAGACCTGTTTTAACACTAGAAAAGCGACAATAGGTCAAAATGACCTTCAAGCATTTTTTGTTTACTTCATTATTCTTTCAGCAAAAACACCAACGTGTATACATATTTCCAATTATGGTGAAAATCTCATTGAATTTCCAATTTGAGGAAATTTTGTTTCTATTCATTAAATTGCGCATTTGAAACATCAGAAGTAAATTTATTCTCAAAGAGTAGTCGCTGTTCTAGTGTTAACAAATGTCATACATATACAGGTATATGGAAATTTGTTTGCTCGCAATTTTGTTATAATCTATAACACTTTCTAAAAGTTTGAAATTGTTGTCAAGAGCCACAAAAAGCCCATTTTAAGATTCACTTAGTCATTATAGTAGCTCTGGCTACAGTGCTGGGATCTTTGGAAGAACAGCTACCACGATGATGGCGAATGATACGTTCTCCAAACATACAGCGAAGAGGACGGCGGCAAAGCTGGTAGAACGATCTTCGGAGATTTTTAGAGAGAATTAAATAAATTAGTGGGTTGACTCCAGAATTGAAGAGCAGCATTGGAACCGCAATTTGACTCAACACAAATACAGGTTTGGAAACATTGCCGGTTTCTTCTGGCTAAAGAGTTTATCTTCACACACTACTAGATAATATATTATTATTATTTAAAACGTTTGTACTAATAAATATTACTAGTTTCTAATGCAATCAGCTGCATTTTAAAATTTAAGATTTTTATTTCATAATTTACCTTCAAAGGCATTTATGCAGTATAACTAATAAATATTTAATTCGCAAAAATTAAACAGACAATAGCATATCAAATCCGTATGAAAACATGGAAAATTTAGGGTTAAATTTGTGGAAGGTTTGAATCATGGATAAGTTCTACATAAACATTTTATGGATATGATTAATTTTAGGCAAAAATTTTGCACTGTGTCATATATTTTGATATATATATATATATATATATGTATATACATATACAAAAATTGAACTCAGCAAAAAAACAGAAAAGTGGGTGAATTTTACATTGTTTGCTAAGCATTTGGACAAACGCAGAGAAATGCAGTTCATCAAATTTCTACTTATGACCGGTGAAATTTCATAGTACAATTCTTGGATTTTTACGCCTTCGAAGTTGGATTTTGCTTTTCTTGAGCATAGTCCATACGTTTTCTAATGAATTGATATCTGAAAAAATCGGTGGCCACCGGAGAAATTTAATGTCGTTGTCAAACATGAAATTTTTTGGATCACGAAAGGTGTGAGAGATTGCGCCATCTTGCTCGAATATCCAGCAATTACATATTAACTCATACTCAATTTCGCAATATTTTTTAATATTAATTGTTCCTTCGGGGATAATTTTCAATAAAATCCCGAATATGACAGCGCGCCAAAACCTAAGTTTTGAACAAATTTGGCGACTTTTTCATTGGCCTTTCTTGCTGACTACTGCACTAAACCTCGATTTTGTTTTGGTCGGGCTAAAAAATACACTCCCGTTGTTTTTCCTCGTGCAAATCTGTGATATTCGGGAACATTTTTGGCAGTTTCTTCTTTATGCACGGTCCAGCCAATGACCGATGCAGTGTCCAATTATCAAGGGAAATTAGAGTCCTTTCTGTGAATATTTAAGCTGTGTATCATCCAAAGAAAAAAAGATTTTTTAAAGCTAAGAATTCTCCCAATTCTGTAATTTCTGTTCTACAATGCACACTTTGCCAACATGCTGGCGCTAAATGCCTCAAAGATAAACAAATCTGATGAGAAATAAAATTGTTGCATAATATTGCCCTGGTATGTCACCGTAAATAAATCTTATTGAAGATCTATGGACTATCCCTAAAAGAGACACCCAAAGTAAAAATCCGACATCAATTAAGGAACTGTGAAAATGTCTAATGTCATCCTGGATAAAACTAGACCCACATTTGTACAGACGATCAATGAGAAGCGTGCCAGAGAGGCTTAAGTGTTGCTTAAAGCCAAGGGATTACATACCTATAATTAAATAGGTCCAACCTAAATATGCTAGAATTTTTTAATAATTTTTTGATAATTCTCTTCTTGTGTCCATACTTATTGACAACACTATATATAATATATATATACATTAATATACAAGTGTATATATATATATTTAGTTTTTGCTAAAGATCACTGTAAGCTTAAAATTTTGTAAAATATAGAATTAGTTTGCTTAAAATATTGGGCATATGAAGAGTTAGAAATGCCTTAGTAGGATATCTTTGCTTCGAGTTGTGCCGAGTCAAGACATTCATTTGAAATTTGAGTCTATTAGGGTCTGGAGTCGAGTCTGATTTTGAATCATGAGACTTGTTTACATTAAATAATTAATTCAACTACTTACCAATATCAATTAGAAATGCGGAAAATATTGCCACTTTTAAAAAAGAGCTTAAACACTATCTCTTCATTGAGTAGCTTGACACTTTACATTTATAGAATAAGCGCACTAGAGCTTTGATTGTGCGCTATATAAGAAATAGAAAATAAATAAATAAATTGTATTCATAGTAAGTTAATAATTACAATATTCATATAATTAATCAATTAAGGCCGATGTAATGTCATTAAAAATGGAGGACCTGTCAACACTCACTTGAATATATATTTGAAATTTGTTTACCTACTTGAAAGCACCACCTGCCCTAATGAGATTTGTATTAGCATTTTAAGAATGATTAGAATTGAAACTTTTTATGTTAAAAATCTAATATTGACCTTAGACTCTTCAGCTTCAGGGAGAGGCTACCAACGAAATATCAATTTATTCTAAGATTTGTATGTTGTTTACGATCCTTTGCTAGACAATGTGGCGCAACTCAAATGGGAAATAAAAAATGTTTATAGAAATGTTTTTTAATCTGAAAATAATATAGGTCAAGTAAAAAAAGTGGCCACATTATAAACGCATTTTTTATAACAAACGAAAGACAAATAGAGGCTTATAAAATATATTTGAAAATGTAGCTTTCTCAGCTTGTAATCTGGTGACAAAGTTATTTGAAAAGTTTGCCATGCAAAGCGTGACACGCAGATAAACGTCTTGAAACTGAATCCATTAAGCAGACTCTAACTTCTTGAGTTATTTGGTGTTGCAATTCAAGAATGTAACTCTTTAATTTTTTTAGATTTGTGGGATTATTTTTCTCGACCAAATTCTTCAGAATCTGCCACATGTTATCTATGGGTACTAGATCTGGCGAATTCGGTGACCATTGCATAACTTGAATATTATAATTGGTAAAAAAATTCTTTTGTTGATTTTGAGGTATGAGGGGTTGCTCCATCTTGTTCTAAGATCCATGAATCGGGATATAAGCATGTTGCATATGGTACAAATTCCTCGAGTATTTGACAATTAATTATTGTACCAGTGCCATATAGTTTGAAAACTAATGACAGTCAAATTTTGAAAAGTGGCCACATTCGACTTGACCTCGACCCTACTCGAACTTTCGTGTACACGCAGTGTCGTGTGTCCTATCTGTTCTAAAAAAATTTACATAGATTTGAAAACAGGTGTTCGATTCTACAACTTAATCAAAGCATACTAAATTACTGCTTTATTAAATTTATTGTGAAGAATGCAAAGCAAATGTATAGCTCCCATCTTAAAATAAAGATAATATAAATTATTATCATTAAAAAACATTCATTAAATTATTTTATCTTTGCCAGCCCACTCTAGTATAAATTAGCCCAGAGCAAAATGGAAATTGGACTAATTGCATTTATTTATTCTTTTTTAAAATAAATCAATTATTACTTTTACGTATTTATTCAATTTACTAGTGAAACAGGGTGGAGCTGGGACATATAATGCAACCCCGACCATAAAATATATCTAATGTATACTCCACCCTGATAACAGCATTGATAATCTCGAATTGAAACTTATCATAAAAATGGTAAATGTAATTATAGTGCTTATAAACATTTACATTTTCATTTAATCTTAAACAGCCTGGCGTCCATTTTAAAGTAAAAACCGTTTTTCGCATTTACAAAGAATTTTCTCCAAGCCTATTCCCAAATTTGAAAATATTGGGGCATAAGGAGGTCTATTGGATAACATACTTTACTGCAATGTTGAAAATTTCTATTAAAGTGTATTTCAGTGGCTGAAGTTATTCAACAGAATAGCACATTGTTTTAACATTTCGAAAAAATAGATTTTCCTCAATCATGTGATGCTTCCAGAATAAGCATGACATTAATAGTTTTTGAGCTGTAGGCACTTAAAATTGCTAAGGGATCATGAAAATTTCACAAACATCCCTAGACTGATTAAGGTTAAGTAACCATATATGATATGAAGCAGATAATTAACACTAAGAAACTAATGTATCGAACTTCAATATAAAAGTTTATGGTACACGAGTATCCTTAAATTGTGAAAGATTGATAAGTCTAGCAATATAAGAAAGGGTCTAGTTTAGAAATTGAAAATTGTTAAAAAATTTCGTGAAAATGCGGATTATCAAGATTTAACTTATGAAATTTTCAGCATTAACTCTTTTTAAGTATGTAAATACTATTTTAAAAATTTGAAAATTTTTAATAAGGTGTCTCGTAGTTATCAAAACAGATCGGCTAAGGCTTAAATACTTGACGATTACTTACTTTAGCGAGTTTCATAAGCAACCTTGTCAAGCTACTTGGTTTGCTAAATATACAATGCTGACCATTTCCAAGACGCCAACAAAAACATTGCAATACATCTGCTTTAAGTTAAAATATCAGAATGTATTAAGAACATTGCATATTACTGGTTGGCTTAAGAAGAAGCAAGTAGGAACCTTGCCTTTAAATAAATTTATTTCAAAACACATTATTGAATGTTTAACTTGTTTACAAGTTTCTTTGGGAAACACGTATTATGAAAACGATACCTTAGGTTAGATTATTTCTTCCTATAATCCATATAAATTGTAACCGAACTTGATTGCATAACGAAGTATACGATTTAATATAAAATTAATTAATGCATCCATTCCCGGTATTATTTTAGAGTCAATATTTGTGTAACTTAATTAATTTAACTGTAGTTTTAACATAGTCAAAGCACGTTTCGACAATTTCAATCACTGTTTTTAAAGCAAATGAAGTTTGGGACAGACTTAGTATTAAAATTATATTTAACCAATTACTAACTTTAGTAGAACAAACGAGAAAGGAAATGACGTTTTTACAAACTGTGACTATAAACACAATCTCAAAACTAGATAAGCCTTCTATGATAATCTGTGCAAGGACTATTCAGTACACTTTGATATGTCATTTATCTGTTCAATTTGATAAAAAAAGGTTCCTAAGTGGATCTACAAATTTCAATGTTTTTTTTATCACATCATTTAAAAATTTTTATTTTAGGGTTTTATGTTTGTGTTATTTTAGTGACAGAATATTAAAATATAAAAGAGCAAATTTGATCACTTGGGTCTAAACAGGTAGGGGTCAAATCGGGTTGGTTCTTTAGTGCGATGTCTTCATGGTTAGGGATCACTTTTTTTCTACATGATAAACCTAAATTAGTAACTGCCTAAGGCAATCGATATTATATTTTTTCAAATTGAAAATCATTTTAATTATATTATTTAGGGGCTGCATAATCTTACAAGAGTTTAAAAAATCTCTTAAATAAACACTGAAGCATTCTCACTCTGATAGCTAAAATTGCACACTTTTATATTGATGCAATTTTTAATGTGATAGTAAATTTTTTTGATGCAAAGTTTCATAAGGTCGATTCAGACATAAAATTCCTCAACTCAATTCTTTGGTGAATTTTATATCACTAGTCTTATGTAAAATAAAAAAAATATTAAAGTTTACAGACATTTTGTCAAATATATTATTTAATTCATAAATGGAGTTTTAGGCTACGGTTAGGCTACGTGATTAGTCACATTTGAAAACATCGCATGCCTATGTAATTTTAATTGAAATTGGTGATGTGATTTTGTAGTTGATTTTGCTTCCAATCACATAGTAAAACTGTAGCCTTATAAATAAATTTTTTGAAACTACGTAGATCTGCATTATATAACAAATTCGTCTGTCTTACCTGAATAATGGAGATGATAATGAATGGAATGGAGAAAATAAAGAATAAAACAACCATTATTACCAAAAGCTTCACAAGTTTTACTCTAGCAAGGAAAGCATTTCGTAGAGCTCTTGTTTGGTAATCGTTATTTTTTTTCTGCAGCTTCAATATCTTGCTGTCTTTATTTGCTGAGAGACGTTGGAACCATCCGAGTTCCTTAAAAAATTATTTACACGTTTAACAAAGACCAAAACTAAAAGATATTTTGGATAGTGTTATTAAGGAGGATTTACTGCTAAAAAGATATATATTTAAGGTTTAGAATTTTCAAACTTTTTTGTGGGTATTGTAACTACAACACATAAATATATTTTTGAAGAGAGCACTTTTTTTCAAACCTAACTAACACTGAATCTAATCAATAAAAATAGAATATTGCATTAAATGAAGTTTGCCAATATTCTTAACTTAATATATATATATATATATAT
>CABFPE010000169.1:148228-161366 GCA_900660155.1 Hofstenia miamia | reverse complement strand
CATTATTATGATAAATTTGACCACTGGCCTCAAAATATCACTGAAAAGCAAATTCAATGCCATAATCCTGGTTGCTCTTGACGAATCTGTTTCAAATGCAGCAAATGCGATGTTTTTCTTTGTGTTTATTATGATCCAAGTAGCTTTTTTGTTTTCCATAATTGATGATTTTATTTTTATTATCTGTTAATATTATGAGTTTAGTTCTTGTCAACTGTTTTGATGTATAAAAGTGTTTGCATGCCTTCTTAAATTAAGTACAATATGAAAAATAGCAGTAATGTAAGGTAACAATATATTATCCAATTTTGCATTTTTTCATTATTTGGTAATTTTACAGTCAATGTACTCAAAAGAGTCCACATATATAATATTAAAACTATGATATCAATAACCTAGCCATTTTTGCTATTCTATGGCATTGGTTTTTTATTAATATATTCATAGAAATCTGGTAATTTAGTTTAATATTTGATGTTGTGCCTCCGACGAGGTTAATGTTGAAAATTCCTGTTAAAGCGTATTACTGTAGCTGAAGTTGTTCAAAAAATTAACAATTTTTCTTTGAAAATTTCGAATTTTTGAAAAAATATTTAAATTCTCTCCATGCTTAATTTTCATGAATTTATAAAGCTTTAGGCCCATAGAAGCAAGAAAGAAGTTTGATTATCTTCTCTATCAAGGGGTGATTTCAGATTGAACACAGTGGTAATCGTTTTTGAACTATAAGCATTTAAGAAAAATTTATAGGATAATGAAAATTTTTCAAAAATCATCGAACTGTAAGGTTAACTTGAGCTTAAGTTCAGTTTCATAATATTTCTATTAAAATGTGTCATATTTTAATAGAATTCATACAAACTACATTTTCTTAAGCTGTTGATGTGTTTAATAGTGATTTGTTAATAGAAATGTAACAAACGGTCGATCAAGCTGCAGCGTCAGTATGTTGTCGTGGAAAAGCAACTTTATGCACACAACAGTGTAAAGCAGGAACACGATTATTAAAGGAAGTACAACGAATCCCAATGCTGACACCACACCTGTAGTCTTCACTGATAATCCTGCCATTTTGATATTACACCATCCATCCTGCCCTTTATGCGACCCAAGAATAGTCCAAATGCCAAATATTCCAACGAGAGACCATACTGAGAGTACAGCCATGCTCAAACGTCGCTTGGTAAGTGTGTGTTTGGTATCTAGGGGGAAACAAATCGCGATGAATCTAAAATTGTTAATCATTCTGCTGCAAGTATATTATGTACTACATTTTAGAGATTTAAGTAAGCTTACCTTTCAAACGCAGCCAGTGTCATGAATAGGGTACTACCTATAAGATTTATTTGAAAACAAAACGCAAATATGATACATCCCGCACTTCCATACATGAATCTGTTTTTCTTTGAAGGAAAGAATACATATAGATTCAGGGGAAGAACT
Source organism: Hofstenia miamia (assembly GCA_900660155.1). Taxonomy (NCBI): domain Eukaryota; kingdom Metazoa; phylum Xenacoelomorpha; order Acoela; family Hofsteniidae; genus Hofstenia; species Hofstenia miamia. Next base: position 159,923 of record CABFPE010000169.1, on the reverse strand, counting down.
ACCAGAATCCCAACCTAAAAAGAGTTTTTGTGGATAAATGTTCACACTATTAGTGCCTCTGATTAACATTAAAAAGCCTAGGTGGTCAGATTTGACAATGCTCATCCTTTGATCTCATTTTACATGTCAACTATGAGTCACCCAGCGATAAAAGTTTACAACGTTTTTTACATTGACAAGTAAATTGATTAATCAAAAATCAATTTTAGCAAAGTGTTTGAGTGTTTGATAATATAATATTTGTATACCACCCTTAAATGCCTGAAGTGGTCAGATCTGGCCACTAATAATACTAGCTGCTTTGGTAATATTATATTCAGAGATTGACATGGGGTGAAAACTTTGTCCCAAGCCTGGTCCGACCTACGAACCCCTAAGCGTGGCTCAAATCCGGCTTATTAGCGAGGCTGAACCAGGAATTACTGGCAATATATTTGCAGGTATTGATTCTGAATGTGGATGCCTGGAAGCAATTTCTGCTGAACAATTTTAAAACCTGCAAAGACTGCTCTAGTCTGATATCGGATTGTCTTTATGCGACTAACTCAATTGGAAACATTCACATTTTTCCTCTATATAACGAGAAGATTTTCTAAAACTTTGAATGTACCAATCTTTTGACGTAATGACTATGGGTCCGTACTTCTTCATTGAATACATGAGCTAAAAGCCAAGATCAATTGAAGATTATTTCTAAATATATATTCGCTTTGATAAAAAATTAATAAGGTCTGCGAGAATATTTATTAGATTTGAGCCAAAGGTGTNCAGGAATTACTGGCAATATATTTGCAGGTATTGATTCTGAATGTGGATGCCTGGAAGCAATTTCTGCTGAACAATTTTAAAACCTGCAAAGACTGCTCTAGTCTGATATCGGATTGTCTTTATGCAAAGCAATCAGAGATTTAAGTTGTGGGTGTTGAGTGAAATGAAAAACAAATATGTGGTAGTTATGTCTTTAACTTGCCAAACATGAATCGAATTTAGGAACAGATCAAATTGGTGAATACGTTTTCAAACTATTGTCATAATTTATTTTGGAAAGGACAAAAAATTAGTTGAGATAAATTTTTCACATCTGTAAGACTTATCCTATTTTGAAGGAAAAACGTAGCNGCCCATCTTGTTAAACTTGACTGGGGGCCCAGTCCCCCTTATATTAGGGTTTGTGGTGTTGTATTTTCAGTGTTGAACAACAAAATTTGGATAAAATATTATATCAAAATATAAGTTCTCAAATATAGAGCCCCCCTTCTTTTTATTTAGGAATACAGTCCTGATTTCCCGAACACTTGGTGAACAATTTTAAAACCTGCAAAGACTGCTCTAGTCTGATATCGGATTGTCTTTATGCAAAGCAATCAGAGATTTAAGTTGTGGGTGTTGAGTGAAATGAAAAACAAATATGTGGTAGTTATGTCTTTAACTTGCCAAACATGAATCGAATTTAGGAACAGATCAAATTGGTGAATACGTTTTCAAACTATTGTCATAATTTATTTTGGAAAGGACAAAAAATTAGTTGAGATAAATTTTTCACATCTGTAAGACTTATCCTATTTTGAAGGAAAAACGTAGCAGTGTTTGTTACAGTGCAGAAAAATAGACGAGAATTCTTGTGGCAAATGATTTCCAATTCTCCAGGTTTTTTGTTGAAGAAAAAAGACGTTTTGTAGGCCTAGATCAAATAACGCAAATTTCAACATGAAAGGCTGCCGTATTTGGCAATATGCTTGATATAGCATGTCAATTTATGCCAAGGATTTCATGAAAAAAACGCGACAATAATTTTGAAGAAAAGCTTTATATCTCAGTTGACGGAGCAGCTCCCACAAACACATGTCCAAGAAAATGCATCTTGATACTACCCTACAAACGAGGTCAGGATTTTTCCAAAAAATCCGCAATTTATACCAAATAACTTTTGGTGTTTTGCAAGAGGCGAAAATGTAGAAGCTGGAATTTTCACGAGTGAAACATGTAATATGCATTTTAAACAACTGTATGTAGGTGGAAATTAAATAGAAAAAATGCTTATTTTTTGTCTGACACTTTTGTTTCATTTTACACAGTTTTCCTATTGATGGTCAATTCGGACCATTTCAAGCATTTAAGGGTAACGAATTTTAGGCTTTCTAGTTTTAATACCACACTGAAAATCAATACAAATTATTGGTTTATTGTATAGCAAAACAAGTAGAAGTGTTATATTGTGAATTTAGTACATTATTGTTATTGGCTAAACAAATGAACTGTAAATTTTGGCACATATACATTGAAAAGGTCCACAACAAATTTGATTAAGTCAAAGATGAGTATATCATTTCTAAATCTCCAATGGTTGTTAATGCCCGATTTTGTGTACACTACAATTTGCCAAAATTGAGATATCTAAAATTATATGAAATATAGTACCAGTGGTGTTTGAGTTTTATGGTTTAAGTTTAATTAGATCTTGTTGTTAAATAAAAATATAAATAAATTTCAGATTTTCTTTCAAGACTGCGCTGGGAACTTAATTCCGGGAACAATTTCCTCGTGCTCAAGTGGTTAAAGTTAGATCGCAGTTACTTAAATAAATAATTTGCTTTAAAACCTTCAAAACCAAATTAGTAGGTGGCAAATTAACTGTTTATGAAGGTGCGAATTTATTGGTAAGAATAATATTCTATGTTAATCCAACTTCTTTTGGCAAGCAATTTCACTTAATAAACAAAATTCTTAATAATTTGCATACATGAAATTCATTGGCTTTTTCTATAACATACTCAAAATTATCAGATACATACCTGATTTGCATCAAAATTTCTATTTGGAGCGGGTATGGCAACTCCACACCATTGTTGCATTAAAACTTTCTTAATAATGAGTGTTTAAATTCAAATAACAAACAAAGGATTTAAGTAGCAACTCAAAAAATCTTATCAAATAAAAAGTTTTTCCAAATAGTTCTGTATTCAACTTTCAAAGTTAAACACCCAAGAATTTTTTACAATTTTCCGAGCACTTATAACTCGCTAAATAATACAGATATCTCAAATCTGAAAATGCCTCTGAAAAGAGAATATAGTTTCTTTCTTCGTCTTTATTTTAGGTTCGCGCGGCTTCGCAAATTACTTATGATTTTGCGCACGGCTTGCCCCGGAGGGATTTGGATGATGTATTGATGTATTAACAGAGCACAAAGTAGTTGAGGTTACTGTCATGGCTTTAGACCGCTTATTAGCTGAAGAATAAGTTTTTAATGTAAAAGAATGGGAATATAGTTCGTTGTTTTCTGAGTTAAATGTAATTGGGGATATAATTCTGCTTACCGAAGAGGTTTCACTGATAATATTAAAAAACTTAACATTTGGAATCGTCAATAAATATATATTTTAAGTTTGAATGGTTCAAGTGTCACATCGAAGTTGTTATTGCACAACTCTAAAATTATACAGTAAAATTTATATGCATTTGGCAGCAAGTATTTCGTTAAACAGAAAATCCCCCACTTTAGTGTATTTCACTGTATTTGATTTAAAATTTCTAAAAACAAAATTGAAGCGAATAAAGTTATGATAAAAATTTGTTGAAAACATTTAAATTTTCGTAAAATATTTGAAGAGAACTTGACGTGGTATTAAAAAGCTTATTCAAAAGAGATGGGATTTTTGAAGTCAAAATTATGAACATGCAATATCCATTAAAAAGAAATTATCTCAACAAGTAATTGGGTAGATGAACATAATGGCTTCTTGTTTTGCGGAAAGCAAACTGCTGATAGGATTAGTCAGACGAACGTTAGGAATTTGTTGACAATAATGCAGTTTTTCTGCGAAAATCTGAGGAAAATACACCCTTAGCTTTACAGGCTATTTTGATAACAGCGATAAAACTTTTGCCGGTCGTAGTAAAATATTAATACCCTTAGTTCAGGCAATAATAGCAGGACTTGATCACGCTAAACATTTCATTCTCTTTATGAATTATTTTGTTTTGGACAAAAGATTTTCTGTACGAAAAAGTTAAAATGATTATTTGAAATTAAGTTATACTTATCTCCTTAAATATATTTTGAATGCAACTATTAATATATTTAAATTTTTTATGATTTTCAGTAAGGAGGGAAATAATTATAAACGATTTAAGAAAAAAGTTATTCAAACAACATACCCTAGGAGACGGAAATACATTACACTCGTTTATGCAACCACAACCTCAGTAGTATATATATATATATTTAGTTTGTAGTGTTTAAAAGTTATTGTACCATTGGGTGTAATGGAATAAATTGGCCCTTGGCCCTTATGCGATTAATGGTAAATTTTATATTTTGCGATATGCACTGCTAGAATGCTCTAGAAAATACTGTTGATGGCTATGCTATAGTCATTGAACTAGTTGAACTAAATTATTTTGATACGGAATATATCATAATAATCCTAAAAAAAATTCTCCAAAATGTCAGCAAGAAATTAATGCATTGAGAAAAATATATTGTTTATGGTTGTTAAGCATTTTTTTGAAAACCTAGTCGGTTTTCACACAGTCATAGCACTTTGTCTAACTGGCATAGTTATATCTACTGTATTTCAAATGTAAATTATTGCAAAGTTACTTGAGTCTATTACGAATATTGGCGTCATTTGCAGTCGGTGACAAAAAAGCATGACGCACGCAAGAGTCTCTTCTTTCTAAATTCGATAGTCATGTTCATTTATCAGCTATTGCTGAACCGATTGTTTCAAAATTATTATTACACCTTGGCAACAGATTGCGAAAATATATTTCTGCTTCAACTTGTTTCTTAATTGAGAAAACTTTCCAAAAAGAATTAGTTAAATTAGAAATTTTTGTATTTTTTAATTTATGTACACTTTGAAAAAGGTTTCCGCCAAAAAGTTCCGTACTTATTATAATTGGTTGAGAATTCCTGTTTATAAATCACGGTTTGTGCGAGCAATTATTGCAATAAAAATTTAAAAATTTTTACTGTTGGTGAAGAAACTATTGTAGTTGTATTTAGGTTGCTTATAGATGTAACATATCTTAAAAATTAAAAAATATATTCTCATTGATAAAAATATTAGGCTAAATTATTATTCATTACTTCACTTTCCAACCACACACTCAGAAATGTGTTACAAAAGTTTGACAAGTAGTCTATTTACTGCTTAAATTATGCTTATGAAACATGATAAAAAGTACAATTACATATGTTCTAGAAGAGGATGCAGAAGCCTCACACAAGCTGCTTCTCCGTATCGATATGGCACAGAACATGACATGGTAAGAAAACAATTGCAAGCACATTGCCAATCTAATTGTAAAACCAGACAGAAAACTAGTCAAAGAGATGCTAGAAAACTACCCTTTTCATGATTTATTGGCATCAAGGAGAAAGTTTTCCCCTAACTGACTGCGTGATTAACACCCCTATAATAAAGTGGGCTAATGTTAATTTCCAACCAGAACTTTAAAAACTTGATTAGACTAGATAATCAATTATAAAGCCAAAAATACGTTTTTGCTATATTCTGAACTTCAAACGAATAGTTAAGAAATTCAGTTTTCTTCTTTGCTGAAATGTCATGCGCACTTAACAACATTGCAATTCTTTGGGGGAATAATGGAGGATTATGTTCCTCATGCATATGTATTAATGACTATCTGAGTAAAGCTTTCCAAAACCATTTATAAAATGTACTTGCTACATTGTAAAATTTTAAGTATTTGCTTTTGCAATAATAATCAATACATGGACTATCTCTTTGGAATTGGTTAACCTTAAATTTCCTAGTATCATCTTAAAAAGCAGAAACATTTTTCCCACTTTTCAATCAATTTTCTGCAAAATTATTAAGGAAATTTCCATTTCTTGAGAGATTGGCACATCTATTAGTTTTGAAAATATGTACTAAAAGACTCTTGTACCAGAAGAGTTAGCTATTTTCCAATGAAAACTCCGTGATTTTTTAAAAAATCTTTCACATATAATTCTTCCTTAATGTTCACGCAATCCAGGGGCATAAAGGGCAACTAAGCGCATTTGTTTCCCGTGGAGGCGCTGAGGGGCCGCTATCAGAAGTGGTTGAAAATGTAATTGATTTTTGACGGCTTTATTAGTTTGTAAGTTATGTCCGCTTAATATTTTTTTTCAAGAAACAATCAAAGATTTACAAAATTTAGGGTTAATCAAGATCAAATGTTTTTGTTAAGTTCTTGATTCGTTTTTAAGATTACTCACATTACATAAATAATTCCTGATTTTGTTTTTTTTGCAAAATTGAGGATCAACCTGTAAGTTATTACATTGAAATTTGTTTATCATAATGCGTGCATTTACAAAACATATTTGAAAAAATTTCTAATATTAATGGTAAGATACATTGTGGTATGTTGAAATACATTTATATGTGACAAACTTTTGATGGCTTCTATTTGATTTTGTTTGATATCAATATTTGAAATATACATATATATATATATATATATATATATATATATATTTGAAAACAAAATTATCAATAGAACAGCCTTTCACCCGAACTGCAAAAATTTTAGGTGGTCATTTGTTTCCGAGAATTCATTTTTCAAAATAAAGACATTGAGGTGAATTCAAAAATTGGATTGCTGCTATTTAAATGTCGTAAGCTGTTTCTTTTTGATTTATACGCAATTTTAGCAGAAAAAAATTTCTGATTGATAGCTTGTTTAAGGTTATTATTAACTTCGCAGATGTTTTTCATTATTTTGGCAGTATTCGACATTCGAATATTGCATTACCAGCCGAAATTAACATTGGAGAAAAGTATGGCATGATATTTTAGTGCTTCGATCATTTTTATTGATAAGTAAGCACAAAAACATACTTAACCACATTCAAGTTTTTAGATTACATCCTCCAATTACTTCGAAATATTAAAGATAGAAATTCGTTGAAAAACGTTTCCCACAAACTTTGAAAAGAAATAAATTCTCAATTCAAACTGTCTTAGATTATTTCATATAGCTCTTTAAAGTTGAAATTCTACAATAACATTGTAAGGATCAATAATTTCTTAAAATGCTAAATTACACTTCCGCTTGAGTCTAAGATTATGGTGAACCTTTTTGTGTACGAAGGGAATTGGGCTCTTCTACAAAAATATTCTTGGATTTGCGGTTAACATAACCTAATATTTGTAGATGTTGAGCAATTTGAAAAATTCATGCAATATTTGCTAATAATTACTTATGTAAAATTTATGCAATAAAAAACATTTTTCAATTTCATGATTGTTTTCAGTTATGCACAATTTATCTAATCCTAAATTTTTTCAAATAGTCGAGCTGTGAGCACATTTGCGTATAGTCATAAAAAAATAAATATGGAGATATTTTTCTGAAAGCAAAATTCCAACAATTCTGCAAATATTATTAATTATTTTCAAATATTAATGGTTATTGTTTGTAACACAAGCCCTCTTGTTCGTATTATCTTCATTGTATTAACTGTCAAATTATTATAAATGGTGTTAAGATAAACGTTTCATTAAGAATTCAATAATTCAAAGTCGTTTTTAATTTTATTGACTAAACATTATTCTTCAAATTCTGGAGTGATGATAATAGTCGATAATTTTAAAATAAATTTACTCCATGGCCTTGGGAATCAATGCCAAAATCATAGAGAAGTATAATGAGGAATTATTTATCTTTGATAATGATGCGGGGATTTTCACACTTCGGTGATTTTAATTATCTTTGTTTTATCAGATCAAGGTCAATATCAATGTCATAGCACGTACAAAGAGAAATCGTTTTATTCTTAGACCTTATAACACACATTTGATGTTAATTAACCTCAATGAATTTCATCTATTTTCAAATTTTTAATAAAACAGCCCGTTATTTCAGAGCCTCTTAACTACAATTTATTGACGAAAGTTTTAAATGGATTCAAATTTTCTTCTTCACCGCTTTGTGAAAGTGATTAGGCCTACAAATTTCGTAAACCTAATAAATCTACCAAAATTTTATGTGATGGCTTCTCTTCAGCATTAGTATATTACCAAATGTAAGCATGATTTAAAATATTGATCTCTCAAACAATATCATGCCAGAACTATGGCTGAATTCGGATAGGATAATCAGGGCAAGATAAATCCGAATGAATCCGGGCAGGCAGGATAAAATTGAGATCCGGTTAATGCCGGATAAAATCTATATTGGAAATTCTGCACTAAACTCCTGAATGCATCAACATTTTATTCTTCATTAATTTTGGCAGTACTGTAGCATCATAATAGTGCATGGACCGAATTTTGGATCCATGAAATTCTTATGGATCGACCCATGGGATTTCAACGGATCCACAAGTTATTACAAAGCAACTAGCAAGTCGTCAAAGAAGAAATTTAACAGCGACATGAGCCATATGAAAATCACAGCAAAATGAATAGGGCTCGAAAGTATACGTACCAATTACAACAATATATTCTGTACCACCGTATTTTCGATAAAAAAATAAAGACATTTTCACAAAACTAAAAAGAGCTACGATAATATCATTTACATTTTATTACTCTATGCTCTAATTTTACATCAAATTGCTTCGACTTATATTTGTTGAAAAATGCAATAGAAGACCTCACTAGGTAGTTTATTACACATAGTATCTTGCATAAACTCTGTAGCAATTTCTAACACGAGTTCGGCTTATCCCTAAAGATGCGTCGCATTGATAACGTGAGATGTTTACAACACATTTGTATATTCAAAGAATTTGATGGTATTGCTATCAATGTTAACGTCTGCTTCACCAATTCAGCAACAATTGCCTAAAATTATTCTAGTAAATATCAAGGCAGAGCCAACATTTTGGATCCACGAAGTATCCACGGAATCATGGGTCACATTTCAGATCCATTTAGATTCTAGATCTATGGACAAATCTGGAATCTAGGATGTAAAGATTGTTAGTATTGGAACTACTTCACAAGTTGTTGATTGTAATGCAATTGACTGTTTTACTCTATCTCAGCTTGCTGTCGACGTGCTTGCCATTCCTGCAACTAGTCAACCTAGTACCCAGTAAATGATTTTTTTCCACAAACAATTTTATATGTAATTGTTTTTCTTGCCTCGTTTAACTTTTTTAGTTTACTTTCAATAAACATTTAATTTTCTTGATAAGCGGACAAATATGCGTTGGCACCCCGGCTAAAATTTTTACAGATAAATATTGCTTAGAAAATTTTGGAATTCAGTCTATTTTTAACGTAAGGAGATTGTACTACATTGTGTTATTCCATTTATTGCTCTTCATAAGCTACTTAATGACAGAATCTTGTTGATTAAAACTTTGCGGATTTCATGCAGGTGTGCATAAAAACTGTTTTTTGGTTGATTTACCCATAACACATGGTTGCAGAAGTCATTTTATATGAAAATTATTAGAAGTTGCGACATGACAGTTAATTCGGGTAAATGAGGACATTATAAATAAATGCAAATCCAGACAGGGCAGGATAAATTTTTATATCAAACTCAGCCATTTTCAGTCGCTCAAGTAACATAGAAAATTAAAATTTAATAAAGAAATTACAAAATACAGAAAAATTATTAAATTTGAAATTAGTAACATTTAAGCACTGTTATTGACTTTTTGAATGACAGGGAGTGTAATAAATGGCAACATTCAGTGTGATATTAAAATTAGATCAAATAGCAATCAATCAATTGTAAAATAAACCAGTTCAGAAGAGTCGGTTCAGATATAAATCAGAAATACGAGGCGTAAATTTAAATTTTTTCCAAATTGCAATTTAACTAGCAACTGTTAAATTAATGAAATAATCGATTACATCTACATGTATTTACAAAACAATCCTTAATATAAAATAGAGCAGAAATCCTCAGAATTTAGCCTGTTCATACTGAAGATTTTCGACACTCCTTATGGCAGAGGGAATTTATTCAAACTCCCATCGATCCTTAGATTTGATCACATCGCATTTTTAATACAGAACTTTGCACAAGTATTCAACGCTATCAAATTGGAATGCTCCGAATATTTGTGAAGATTTTTTTAAATCAGATCTGCAGATGCTTATTAAAGAATTGAAAACACTTAATTGTACATTCTCTCTAAGAGACTGTTTGAACTTTGTTAAGTTTAACAAACTTAACCTAAAGGCAATTACTACTCTAATTATGTAAGCAGTTCCATTTTCTGCATCAAACATTGTTAGCTAGTTATATATATATATATATATATATATATATATATATATATATATATATATATATACAGGGTGGGCCAGAAGTTAGGGGGCAATAATAAAAATGTAATTATTTAATGTAAATTAAACAATTATTCAGTTTATAAACTTTCAATATAATGTTATGAATGATGAATGTTAATGTTCTTATCAAGTACTTAAGAAGTTTAGTTGATAAAGTTTTAATTTAGTTTTAAAAATTATATGAGCATCAAAAACAGAGATATCTGTTTTAATGTGCAGATAATTTGCAAGCCTTGTAACACGATTTCTTAAGTTTTGATATTTGAAATAAAGTAATAGAACTTGATCGAAGATTAGATCGCAATGGTACATAAACTGAAATGTTACGAAAGATGTCAAAATCATAAATATCATGTAATAATGCATTGAACATCACGATATTTTTATACTGACATAAAAGTGATTTTGGAAGCAAATTTAGAGTAGTTATATAAATATTTAAATAATATATATATATATATATATATATATATATTTAAGTATTTATTCAATGGATTACCAAGTATAATTCGTGATTCGACTCATGCATATACCCTAGTTAGTTTTACAACACTTTAAGCTTAGATTAAGTAATCATGCATTGCAAGTTTAGTTCCATAAACATCCAAACTAAAAGAAATACTTATTGCAAATCAAGTCAAACGAAATTTTAAAGCTTTAATAATTTTTCAATTTGATCATGTAACGCATCACAGAAAATGTCTTTAACCTTTACTGCGCATTGTCCACTATAAAAGACAAATCGTTTTTCCACGTTTACAATAAATCTTCTCCAATCCTATTAGTAAATTTGAAGATCGTAATGCATGGGAAGGTCTATTGGGAAACATATTTTAATGCAATGTTGAAAATTTCTATTAAAGCGTATTGCTGTAGCTGAAGTAGTTCAAAAGATTACCAATTTCGAATTTTTAAAAAAGATTTATATTTTCAATATACCTAATGTTCATGTACTGTATTTATAAAGCTTTGAGCTTATGGATCTAAAAGAACTTTGAGTGTTTCTTGATATGTGCGAGGATATCCCAAACCTATTGAGCGTGTCGTTTGCAGTCAGAGGTCGTGAGCCAATATTAAATATTTAATGTAAAACACTAACAACTATTAGGGAACAAGCATTATATAATGTGATTGGCATTGTATTAAACATATATAAACTTTCTATGTTCAATTGCTAACATGTGGCAGTCTAATAAGTTAAAATAAATGTGTACTCAAAAGAGTACATTGACGCTGTGTTATGCAAAAAGTTATATACGACAAAACAAAGATCTACAAATCATGTGATAATATTTTATGCTTAACTTATCTGAAACACTTATAAAGGGCGCATTTATTCAAAAACCACAAGAACATAAACTTTCAACACATACAATGAAACGAAAAGCAATCCAGCCTCTTCCTATTGATGAACATTATTA
>CABFPE010000169.1:133877-147228 GCA_900660155.1 Hofstenia miamia | reverse complement strand
ATATATATATATATATATATATATCTGGCCAAAAGTTTGGGAACTCTTTCAAAATTTAGAAATTTTTGTTTTTTACACTAAAAAACGCAATGTAGACACAAAATAATAACACAATGTAGAAACAATAGGATAACACCTTGTAGAATAAATAGTTAATTCAGAAAAACTCTCCAATATTTTGTATGTCCGCCATTATTGTCCAAACGCAGCAATGCGATTTGACATTGACTGCACCAGCTTTCTACAATAATAATCAGTAATCTCTGTGCACCATACCACTTTAATTTGCCCCTTCAGATTGTCGCCTAGTTGATTGATGACGTAACGGTGAATGAGACGGTCAGTCTGAGGGGTTGTTACTTTTGGTCTTCCAGACTGCTTGTGAGAGGAAATATTTTGCAGTTGCTGATAGCGAGTAACACTTCTGGATACCGAAGATATTGGCACGCCCATTCTACAGATTGTCGAGTGATGTGCATTGGCGCTTCCTCAGACAGTTTTAGATGTGATGCCAGCAATTTTCTATGACGTTGAGGTCTGAGGAGTTTCCCAGGCAGTTCTCAAGCAGCCGAAAGTCTTGTGATGCAATCCACTGTTTCACAGCTTTAGCGCTGTGGCAAGGAGCACCATCTTGTTGTAGTACAGATGTTCCACGAAGCTGCATAAACATGGGAACTTTCTGCTGAATTATTTTGAGGTAGGCCTTGGCTGTGACTGTCTCGTTGTGAGGAACAAAATGCAGACCAGCACGCCCATTCACAGAAGGTGCTGAGTGGGAAGTTTGTTGCGTGTAACGTGTGTCGAATCTTTGGTTTCTTGGTCGTCAAACGTGTGGCCGGTATGATGTAAACTAGGAAATCTTGGATTCGTCACTAAACATTACTTGATGCCACATCTCAGGGGTGTAGTGTTGGTATTGCCTGGCGAAGCGCAATCGGTCTCGAATGTCCTTTGAAGACAATCGCGGTTTGGCTGCGAGTTTGCACGATGGAGGGTCAAAGGTAGTATTCAATCGACGCCTAATGGTGCGTGTTGATACATTCTGCACTACCGCACCTAGATTTGCTTTGACTTCAGAAGATGAAGAGACTAGTTGATTGATGACGTAACGGTGAATGAGACGGTCAGTCTGAGGGGTTGTTACTTTTGGTCTTCCAGACTGCTTGTGAGAGGAAATATTTTGCAGTTGCTGATAGCGAGTAACACTTCTGGATACCGAAGATATTGGCACGCCCATTCTAACAGCTATAGCGCGATAATTGTACCCCTCCTCGTACAAGATCTGAATTTGAGCACGCTTTGTTGGTGAAATTTCACTACCACGGACTATATTTCAAACTATAATGATAGTGCTTTTTCAGTGAAAATCTATTGTGTGTAAATCTAAAGTTNAGGAACAAAATGCAGACCAGCACGCCCATTCACAGAAGGTGCTGAGTGGGAAGTTTGTTGCGTGTAACGTGTGTCGAATCTTTGGTTTCTTGGTCGTCAAACGTGTGGCCGGTATGATGTAAACTAGGAAATCTTGGATTCGTCACTAAACATTACTTGATGCCACATCTCAGGGGTGTAGTGTTGGTATTGCCTGGCGAAGCGCAATCGGTCTCGAATGTCCTTTGAAGACAATCGCGGTTTGGCTGCGAGTTTGCACGATGGAGGGTCAAAGGTAGTATTCAATCGACGCCTAATGGTGCGTGTTGATACATTCTGCACTACCGCACCTAGATTTGCTTTGACTTCAGAAGATGAAGAGACTAGTTGATTGATGACGTAACGGTGAATGAGACGGTCAGTCTGAGGGGTTGTTACTTTTGGTCTTCCAGACTGCTTGTGAGAGGAAATATTTTGCAGTTGCTGATAGCGAGTAACACTTCTGGATACCGAAGATATTGGCACGCCCATTCTAACAGCTATAGCGCGATAATTGTACCCCTCCTCGTACAAGATCTGAATTTGAGCACGCTTTGTTGGTGAAATTTCACTACCACGGACTATATTTCAAACTATAATGATAGTGCTTTTTCAGTGAAAATCTATTGTGTGTAAATCTAAAGTTGTGTTAATTTGATTATCTGAATGAATCTGTTGTAAATTCTAAGAAAAAATTGTGAATTCCAGGAATTTTACGAAGGTTCCAGGAAATAGCATAAAAACACTCTTTAGATAAGTTACTGTTCCCAAACTTTTGACCAGTACTGTATATATATATATATATATATATCTATATATGCATTATTGAACGCAATGAAAAAGATAGACCGGCCTTGATTCTGAAAATCGTTATCCGTCAAAATATGAGAGGATTCACATACTTACAATTGGCTGCACTTATTTTTGCATGCAAAACCGTTAAGTAGAATGAGTGGTATTTTTATGCTTTGTAGCTTTATTAATTATTGTTTTTTCTTTGCTTGCTGGATGATTAAAGCTTCACTTATTTTAGGATATTCTGTTCTTAGTTGTATGTAAAAATTTATTCTCTTAGTTTGGTGTTCCTGCATAAATATTTCTAAATTTAGATACTCTTTAATATGCTTGTTCTTAAATGTACTTTTGCTTCTCCGATGTATGATTTTTCATAGCTTTTAAAATGAATGTGAAAAAACTCAGAACAATAAATTCAAGGCCTTCTCTATATATATATATGTATTTGAATGAATTCATATATATATATATATATATATATGTATATATATATATACGTATATATCATTCTGTTCGAATATATATATATATATATATTATATATATATATATATACATGTATATATATAATGGTATTTCATGATGGTTTATAATCACAAAAGATAATCGATATCCACAAAAACTAATTCGATTATTGATAGGAAATTTTCATGCAATACACGAGATTCAAATTCTACACATAACCAATACAAAACAAAAGTATACTGGAAGTTACCATTTATACAATCACGAGAAGAACAACTAATGAAAACAATCCCATAATACAACAAAGAATTAACAACTTCAAAAATTTTTCCAGTATTTTACTCAAAAAAACCATGGAAATGTTCCCTAATAACGCTCATATGCCCATTTCATTGTCTTCTGGTATCGTTTATTCATAAAACTGTGTTGATGTTCAAGTTCATACATTGGCGAGGCCAGAAGGCATGTAGAAACTCGGGCGAAGGAACATATAAGAGGTCATCTACAATCCGAAATATACAGTATATACATGGATGTGAACCCAAGCTGAAAAATTTTAAAATACTAATTAAACATCTTGAAACTAAATCGCAGAAAACATTATTAAATAAACAAAGACATCAAACAAATCTAAAGATATTTTGAAGATCTGAATTACTAAAAGAAAAAGATCGGGCACATTTCTCCAAATGCTTGAAAATGACAACAATGTTTGTCGAAACATGTCGCAATAGTATATATATATATATATATATATATATACAAAAATGTTTATAGAGGAACTATTTGTATAAAATTGTTCTTATTTTTGATGAGTAATATATATACAGTATATGGCATATATATATATATATATACAAAAATACGAATAATTTCATACAAGTAGTTCCTCTATAAACATTTTTGTTCAGGATATCCTAAAGAATAATTTTTAACATATAAATGTTTTTGAAACTTGTTTATTTTTTGCATAGTTAAGTTTATAAATGTATAGAAAGTATTGTAAAAATAGACAACTTTCAAATCCTGAAATACAAACTTTCCTTAATTTATTTCTTTAATTTCAATTATTCGCTTTTTAAGATACAATAACGAACATTCACTGCTGTTTTGAAATGTCCTTTGAGAATTTAAGTATGCAAAAATATTTTCTAAAAGATGAAAATATAAAACGTAATAATCTAATGATATCATCAAATAGTCCTGCAACACGTACTGCAGATGTTATTTTTTACTACTCATGAAGTTAATATTAGCTATTTGATCTAAAATCAGCTGTTTTCTGATTTTCAGTAACATAGATCAATTATAATAATTTAACAGTCAAGATGCTTTCTGTAGTACAAATGCACGCAAAATATGCATGTTTCAGTGAAATTTGTTTATAATATCTGTTCTGAGAAATGTAGTAGAGAATATTTGAGAGTTAGGAATTTTAAACAAATAACTTTTTGATATTGCGCAAGGTAATGATTTTTTACAACTAAATGGCAATTCAAATTTCAACTGAATTAATAAAAAAATTAGAAAATTTCAGAAATCAACAAATACATAATAAGAGTAAACGTCAATCCTTATTTTTCAGATTCATTGTACCGTCACTTGTCAAAAATGTCTACTCGGGGTTTGATGTCGATCGGAACATATCTTTATTCATTGGAAATTTTGGTTACAGCTTTTTGACAAATCTGGTGAGTTCGGAGGCCATTTTAAAATGACAACATTTTCAGTTTCAAAAACCCTTGTTTATATATATATATATATATATATATATATATGTATATCTTCGACATCGAGGCTAATGTACGTACATTATAACAAATATTCGAGTTGGGTGTGCTTGGAATATTCATACTATATTTTCTACATATAAAATCCTCACCTTTTTAAAAACTTAGCTTACACAAATGTACTATTTCAATAATTTATTTCAATTGCAAAAAATAAATATCAAATTCATTTCAATATATATTTGACAATTATTTCTGCCTTTGATTATTTCCATATTTTTGGAATGTTATGTTTAACGTGATAGATAACGAAGTGATATAATTTTATTGCAATAACAGAACACGTAAATTTCAATTTCGCTTTTATGTTGTCTGTAAATTTTATACGTTTTGTTAACATATAGAAAAGAAAATATAATCAATTAATCATTCAAGAAATTGATATTATTCACGTCAACTTAACATTCTTTCTAAATAAGCTGAAAACAATAAATAATACGAATAAATATAATATTAAGAATTCTCAAAAATACATAATTTTATAAAATTGGTCATCTACTTTTTTAATTTGTACATTTTAACCTAAATTAAGAATTTTATTAAATAATTTCTTGGAGAATTGAATCGAAAAAGTAAGAGTTAATTAAATTAGTCAAAAGTTTATGGCCTTTTATTTATTTTACATATGGTTAATCTCAAGCTCATGCTTTTTTGTTTTTAAAATTGTTTCTACATTCAATGTTTGAAACATTATATAGTACGCTGTTTGATATCTAAAGCTGCTCTGAGGTTTTCTGATTCAAACCGAGAATGCATCTAGTGAGTTGCATTTCTTATCAGGTTTGGTAAGCATCACAAGATTAATTATTAATTATATTTTACCAAAATTATACATTGCATATTTCTATATGTTTAAATGGATACTGACTGTATCTCATAACATACCATTTTAACAGTATTAAGTAAGTAACGTACAGTTGCATTTTTTATTCTATTAGAAGAGGATGACGTAGCTATCTTCATTTTATCACAAAGTACAAGGCGACTGCCGTCTAATCAAGTATCATAGGACAAATCGAACATGGACTACAACTCTACTACAATTATTTAAGCGAAGAATAGTTGTCCTGCCAATACACCATCTCATAGTTTAATCATACTAAACGTATTTTTCTATTACTTAAGCGTCATTCTAGCAATATGAGATTATAATCTGAAAGGTTACGGGACCCTTCCATTCTTGTGGAACAAATAATAATATAGAATATAAACAATAAATTTTCACTTTTGGATTCCATGAGAACCTCAAGTATTAACAAAAACGGTAGGCAGTGTACTAAGATCAGTGTTGCTGTTGATATGGAAATTTCGTATCATGTCATATTAAATCAACAGACTGTTGCAGGTTGATATCAATTGATATCAATTCAAATTAACAGGAATTTCTAGTTGATATCAAAAATATTAAATTCTTTACTTATTGTAATGAAACCCGCTCATGTGCTTAAGCAAGGCACACAGTTCATTAAAAATGACTAATGCAGTCTTGACTTTACTGCATCATAGTTTCATTTTGAAAAATATTTATCCTAAATTGCTACATGCTTCCAAATAAAGTAGGCTCATTATTAGAGAAAAAAAGTTCATAAAATATCTTAGCAATAATTAGTCAGTCAATTCTTTACCAAGTAAACTAGTTTCTATCTTAAATTATAGATAGGCTTGGCAATGTTGCAGAATACATTTAAAATAAAATTGTTTTACATGTCATAGTTTTGCGAAGGGCCTAAGATAAATAAATAATTAAATATATATATATATATATATATATACATGTAAATGGGCTGAGCTGGACCGCTGTGCCTGGATTGGGTTTGCAAAATTTTTTAATTTTCAATTAGACTTGGGTCACTGTTTGGCGCTACATTTTTGCATTTATAAGCTGTAACAGTCGGGGAGGAATGCTTAATGAGAAGGAGGGGGTAGAGAAAATTCATTTGTGGAATAGAAAAAACATTTTGCAATCATTTTGTATGCCCAAGCACTCCAGTGCTCGTTAGAAGAATTATAAATTAAGCGTTTTTGATACATTGGAAGTGGCATCACTCTGCGAGCAACAAACAGAAAACTTCTTTTGAAGTATTTAATTACTTTTCATTTTTCTGAAAATTAAAGTCCATCCCCTAAGTTAAACCGTTCAATAATTAAGAACATGGACAAAATTTTTTGCACTAACAGAAATATTTTGAACATTTTTTGAAGCAATATATTTTTACAACCCTGTAATGCAATTTTTTTTCAAATTGTAACCTGCTCCCCAATAGCATTTTAGGTGAAATTTTGGAAACTTCTAAGTATTCTGGTTACAAAGTAGTTATTTTTGGTTAATTTGTTGCTAAAGTATGTTTTGATAAATTTGTTGCCAAAATCACCTTAAAATTTGAGTTTGTCTGAAAAATATTCCACTGCTCTTTAAAAGAACTATTCATTAGGAATACATGAAATGCATCAAATTTAATTAGATTGAGCAGAAACGTTTGTGACGTGTCCATTTTATCCATCTAAGCAAAGACAAACATTTTTCAATGATATTCAATGTTTGATGATATTCAAATATTTGAAAGTGCATTCCAAACCACTTCATTGCTTATATCTATTATTGTAGCAGTACAAATATCAATAGTTGTCTTAAGAAGTGGACAAGGGTTTTAACTTCAAATATAATATACTCTCTGGGCATTGAAGAGCGAGATCATTTGAGTTCATTTTAAACCCCAAGCCTTAATGCTTTTCAAAGGGTTTTATGCCCCTTATTGCGAAGTCCTATTTTTGAAAAAATCTGCAGTACTAACTCGATGGAAAATCTACAAACCCTGGCAGAGAAATTATTTTCATTTGCTGAAGTGTTGTGTTAACCAATAATGAACCGACAACATAAATTACTCAAAAAAATGTCTGGGAAATATTAAAAAATAATTTCTAACCTTAATATAAAATATATAAAATCTGTGATGGTTTTTTAAAAAATTTTTTGTATGTCATGAATTAATAAAGATATCTATGATCTGAAAGTAGCAGAATTGGGGATGACTTCTCTTTGAACTAGACATTTCTAGTTTCTGTATTGATTTAAGCACACGATGGCGTGCATGAGCAAAACTTATGTACTTAGTTGTACACCGATATCATCCGAACTTCGTGTATGGGAAAAATCTAACATTTTTCTTTGGGTTTTCCAGTAGGATGCTGAGTCTATATTGAAAATATTTCGCCTGCATTCTCTATATTGTGTAAAGTACAATGGACAATCATTTATGTGATCTAATTTAACAGAATATGTACATTGTATTTTAAAACTTTAACACATAAATTTTTTGAATTTCTAAATCACTTCAAATAATTGAAATCAATAAATTGGAAAATCAATAACAAATCAAATCAAATGAATTGAATTGATATCAACATGTTGATATCAATTCAATTCAATGTTAACTCCGACCTTGACTAAGACAGAAAGTAACACATTTGAAGCGACTTGGGTTTAACCCAAATTTGAAAAAAATTCAAGATAAATTTAATATTATTTTTGTTATGCAAATATTTAAACTTGTATGCCTTGCATTTGATCAGCCATTGTTGGAATTTGGGCCATATTTGAAAATTTTATAGTTGTGTTTTGATTTCCTTTGCAACATTCATCTAGGTTGTCAATTTATGCTGGATGTTTGATGAACTTATTTCTAATTTGGACAAATTTATGATACTTTAAATAAATCCAATTGCGTCTAACCTCATCCAAAATTTCAATATTGAATATTGCTCCGTATGAAATATGCATCCAAATAAATGAAAATGGAAAAATTTCAAAATTATAATATTTTAATGTAAGCCCTTAAAATCTATCTTGGTATTAATTGAGACCAATTTAGTAATTATATTAGTTATAAGTTAAAGTTTTATTAACTTAATGTTAAGTCTGTTACCCAAGGTCCATGTTAGTTTTATGTTTAAAATTCTAGCAGGATGAATTCCAGCAACTATTGAAAATGCTTCTCTACGTGAAGACATGTTAAAATTTATATGGTCATGCCTGGAATCATTGTAATTCGGATTCGACTAATTCAGTCATAAAAATGTCTACGACGAATGTTTATCGATTAATCAGATAGACGCGATAAAGAATAAATAACAGCGTGGCATTGAAAATACAGTTCATCTACGGACAGCTTTTTAATTAGTATTAATAACACCAGATGAAGCGACGGCTCAATTTTATCTAAGAATTTCCAATCGAAAATATCAGTTTAATATTTCATATTATAAATTAATTACACAATTTTCATTTCAATTTGAAATTATATATGAATTTAAAAAAGATACATATTTTTTAGAGTATAGTAAAATGTTGCTTTTTAACCCTAAGTCAAATAGGCATATTTATATGGCTTAATAAAATATTGTTTTAAGCAAAATTAAATGATATCTTGTTATTATTACTAAATTTGGTATAAAAAACTAAATTCTCATCATAAAAAACAATTATATTTTTAAAGGTACAACGGATAAGAAGTAACAAAAATTAAGGTTTTTTTAAAGAGAATATTAGTTATTTTACCTAAGAATTACGAAATCTTTGATTGCCATGGAAATACACAATTTTGGGTTGTTTTCGACAATGGTTTGACGAGAACGGAAAGTGTTCAACTTTATATAATGTAATTCCTAGTTTGGTCCCAGCCGGTGCAGTCCACCTGAAACTCTGAGTCGTACCACGCGAACTGGGGGTTGGTTCTGTTCAACTTTAAAAATTGTTCAGTCGAGCTGACCATGGGTCGAATTCGGACTAGAAATAAATGAAATTTTAACTAGTCTAATATAAAATTAT
Source organism: Hofstenia miamia (assembly GCA_900660155.1). Taxonomy (NCBI): domain Eukaryota; kingdom Metazoa; phylum Xenacoelomorpha; order Acoela; family Hofsteniidae; genus Hofstenia; species Hofstenia miamia. Next base: position 137,943 of record CABFPE010000169.1, on the reverse strand, counting down.
ATTTTAGATAAGTTCAACAAACTATTTCAGGCTCTGAAATTTATATTGAATTTTTTATATTTTCATAAACGTTCTATTTTTTAAGTGATTTGTTTTTTGCGTATTATGTTGATTATTGGATTAAAAGTTGCGGAACAAGGTAAAGCTTGCCCAGCATTTGGAAAGACACATTGGCTGTGGGTCGTCAAATTTTTAAGATAGTATTTGGGCTGCGTGTCGTTTGGGATGAGCANTTGCTTCCAGCCTTGGATTGGAAACCGTTCTATCCCACCTGCCGGTCCTGTCAAATATTTGAAGAGTTGTGTCGGGTCGCGAATCATCTATAGTCTTTAAGGGAAGATCATTAATAGTTCTAAGGAAAAGTTTAAAAAAGAAACATTTGAATCTTTGAAATTTTCAGACTTTAATCATTTTTTCTATTGTTTATTGATTTTGTACTGTTTTTATTGAAAATTTTATGGTAAACCATTTTAGGAGTATTTTACCCCTTATATTTTGTTGATTGAATCGGATTGTGTATAAATATTAGATGGGTCAAGTCAAGCTGAAAGTCATTGTTAGGCGGACTGGGCCGGGTCGGATGGCTTGTAAGCAAAGGTGACGCTTTTAACACTCTGGTCTTAAGTATTAGTCTCATTAAAGAAATTACTTTTTCACTAATACTGCCAAGATAAAAAAATCGTATGTACATTGATTAATGATCTTGTACAAAAATACGAAGTACGTCCAAGGATTAAAAATTTAGTGCTCTTGATGAGTTAGAGGCTGATAAAACTATAATAGTTAATTAAAAAGTTTAAAGGAAATGTACACCAATACTAATTAGGTTATAGAAAAACAATTAACCTTAAGCTTCCTATCGTTCATTTTAAAGTACAACAGTTTTTCCACATTTAAAAAGAATTTTCTTTAAGCCTATTAAATAAATTTGAAAATGTTGAGGTATATGTGGTTTATTGGATAGCATTTTTTAATGGAATGTTGAAAATTTATATTAAAGCGCATTGCTGTGGCAGTAGTTGATCAAAAGATTAACAAGTTTTCTTTGAAAATTTTGAATTTTTGAAAAATATTTAAATTCTCTCCATGAATTTATCAAGTTTTAAACACATGGACGAACTTTTAGTGTTTTTTTATGTGTGCAAATGTATGCCAAACCCATTGAGGTATGTCGTGCACAAAGTCAGAGACCGCAGGGGTCGACAATCATGAACAATTTCCAAAAAATCACCAGGAAGTTCAAGATTACTGCGCCAATCATCCTCGATTGGTTATTTCTTTTCTATGTGATTATTCTAATGAATTACTTCAAGTAGATGTAATTTACAATCGTGGGAATCCATTTCAAACAGAAAGTCAAGTTGTCGATGCTTGAAAAAACTTGATAAATTGGAATTGACATCTGAATATTCAAACATGGTAGAAAGCAATAATAATATTGATATGACTTACATTTTTTTACATTCCCGTAGACATAAGCAAACACTTAAAAACATCTTTGAAAATAAAACTTTTCAGTGAATTTAGGGTGGGAGAGTAACAATTGTGAGAAAGTAAGTATAAATATTACACCTGGATATGTAATTAAACAACCCGTGGTAAAAGTGAACTTCCTACCAGTAAGTCAATAATAGCCAGGTTTACAACAATGAAGAATGTGGATTTCTGCGATCGGTGGTTGCACGTAATTGTAAGCACAACTGCAAGGTTGCCAAGGATTGTAAGAAGAAGCCCACAGATTAAGAGCAGCTTTGTGGATGACTGCAGCAGAAAAAACCCGAACGGCTCCAACATGCTTGGCTTCTCCGTAGTCTAAACACATCAAATGCAGTTTAAACATATTTAGCCATTAAAAATTTTAATATACACTATGCTAAATTCTACATTTTCCACAAAATTTATATAATATAGAAGTGCATCAATGAAAACGAATTCTCTCTACATTCTTTACATCTACCGATTTCTAGATACAACAAAAGATATTTAAGAATTATATTAGATACTATAACAACAGCCCTTGGCTACTACTCATAAAAGTTTTCAATGAAAAAGATGTATTGTATAAGCAATATTTTCGGATCAGTAGGAATTGGAATTAAGGCAGATGCTGTTCAACGTTGATGTCAAAGATTTATTTTAGTCTTGAGTCATTGATAGAAAAGAAATTCCCAAAAAGTTATGCATATATACAGTTTATATATATACATATATATATATATATATATATATGTGTATATATACATGTATAAATATAGATAGCAAAAACCAATCATAGTTTACATATTTTGTAAGAATGCAAAACTTGCATTCCTATCATTTGCCTCTTTACATAGTGAAAAGTTATATATAATAGGTTTGAGACCAATATCTGCTATAGAATTGAACTGGCTATAAGGTTAGTTCAGGAGGAATATTAAACTCCTGTAATAATTATATCAATAACCTATTGATGTGAAACCCTGTACATCACATTCTTCCTGCTGGAAAACACTACTTCAAATGTTAAAGGAACTAAATTTCATATACGCAGCACCAAAAAACGTCTACATTTAGTCAGGCAGCTAATATACTCCAATCATAAATGACTGTTCAAGCTTGCTTTGAATCATTACAGCACACTGCTCTTGTTTGCTTTCAAAATGCTACACAACTGTAACTCTTGATTTTTGTTGTACATCATCACATTCTAGCTTTAAATTACATTATTTAGTGGATTTTTTGTCACAAATTCGGTATTGGACTAAATAGTGTAGTGCAAGGATCCTACATATCAACATTAAGGTAAAAATTGTGCTGTCAAAAGCTTATTTCGTCTAAGCAATATCCACCATTCTATAGTTTTTTATCTTTGGAGTAGAACAAAGCATTTTTGTGATATTATGGAGATTTCGTTAGACAGAATGAGCATAATGGTTCCGTAATATATTCACTTCTGAGAATCAAATCATTTTTGTGGGGAGCAGATTTCATTCAAAAATAGCATTTGTTGATGATTGTACAGCCTATCTTCCGACCTACATTGACAAACAGCTAGTAATGCTTAAAACGAATCATAATTTGCAATCTGAAAGCAAGGATTGTAAGTCCTTAATTTCTAAAATTGAAATAAGTCAGCAAAAAGTAATTTAATTTACAGTTATGCAGAAGCTTGAGAATTAATATTGTCAAATCTGATCCATTTAAAGCCTAATAAATTTTGGATAAATGTTGTGAAGCAAAGAATACAAAGCTACACTTCATTTCAAATCACCTCTTAATGACAAGCACCAATTAAGACAATAAATGAAGTATGCTGAGAAAGCATTTATCCTTGTGGATTGGTTTCCATAAGATGCATATAATTCAAACAGTAGTCTAGCAAGTAAAAGCCTGAATTCAATTATCCATAAATAATCGGTATTTTGAATTATACTTTCGCAATTTGAATGCGTTTGATTGATCTCTTCGATCAATTAGGGATGTAATACCACATTGACGTTCTCTGACAGCTGAAGAATTATTGCACTGTAAGATGCATATTGATTTATTGCATTTAAAACGCTGCTTTATTTGATATCTCTTTAAATCGATAGATTACAAGCCAAAAACTCATTTTAGTTCTTCCAGGCATATATGAAATGAAAAATTTGATTTTGCAAGTTCCTTAATTTTGCACCCTCATAACAAGTTGCCTTAAGCTTGATTAGGTAATAATTTAGAAAAAGTTTTTAATTAAATGCGGCAAACAAGGGTTCCGATAAGGAAGAAATATTTGAAAAATATGCTAATTACTCTACCTTCTGGTTTGAAATTAATGGTCATTTTTTGGTTTTGAACCGCCATTTCACAGAAGGATTCAATTAAGTTGACATAAAATTTCGTTTGTTAAGCGCATATGATTAGAAAAATTTATTTCAATTTAAAACTGATCTTATTATTTTGAAATTATTTGTCTTCCAATTGAAAATGAAAAATTTCATACTTAGATTGCAAAGTTTAAACTCGTGTCTAGAGTAGAATTTACATCTTTAGAACAACACATTGGTGAAATTAATTTTATATGCTTGAATTAATATATATGTATATA
>CABFPE010000169.1:92640-122152 GCA_900660155.1 Hofstenia miamia | reverse complement strand
CTTTAAAATAGTATTTATTTGCTAAAATAGTGTTTCAATAAATGAACCAGAAAGTTCAAGCTCTTAAGTCGGCTACCTTCGGATATTTCTCAAAAAATCTTGTGAATTTCTTAGGCTTCTCCTCGGTATGCACGTTTAATAGAATTTAGCTCTACCAATCACTGAATCCGTTTTTGAAAATGCTTTGCTTTGTACTTTGTATTCTTGTTAAAATGTAAATGTTACTAGCTTCCTTTAATCTTAAAATTTTTCATGGTTCAATTTGCTTTCAACAAACACTGCCTAAAATTAGTGTTAATTGAAACGCATATGTTTAAGATTTCAGATTGTGGAGAATAGTTTTTCCTAATTATAAAATTAATAAATTGAGGCCATCTTCTTTATTGTAATCAGACATCTATCACACTCAAATGAGTTTCAAATTTCTACTATATTAAGTGGAAGTTTTTGAAATACAATATTTCAATAATAATTGTCCAATAATTAGTTTTATAATATACTGAAAACCAGAAAAGTGAAAAAAATTACTGATAACATATTCAAACAATTTTTCCAAGAAACATGGTTATTAAACACTTCTTACCCTCTTAGATTTGAGCCATCTTTATACATATTCAAATAAATATAGAGGATCAATCTAAAATCAGTACATTGTAAGAAAACTATCATTGAATATCATAACCTGTGTTCTAAGATTTTGCTTAATAAATTACAAAAAGAGTTCTTAACGATTTACAGTTAGCAATATAAACGTTCTTTGAAGGAATTCTTAACCAGAGGATATCCGTGTTGAGTGTATCAAATAATTTCCTTACTTTGAAGATTTTGCAATTGACAGAAAAGAGCATTAAGTAAATTTCAAGACTACAATTATCATTTTATTGACGTGATTTTGAGGATGGCAAACTCATATATTTGCAAGATTTTAATGAATTTTTAACTTTAGTAATAGCATAGATTTCTGTTCTTAGTAAAGTTCTTACAATATATTCTTTTTTATGTTGGAATACATTGAAAAAAAGCATACTGAAAAAACTTCATTTTTTCAAGAACCGCCAAACTTGATTCAATTATATGTTATGCTCTTTTTTTACTATATTTCACAAAAATGTAAGTTGTTCATTAAAATTCTTAGTTTAAAGCTTAATATTTAATTTACCTAAGAGAACCCTTGCCACTAAATTTTTACATCAATGTTGTTGTTTTTGTGAAATTTTTTTACGATGGTTTGTTAACTATATATATATANACAGATTAATCCAACTAAGTATTTGTATTTATTTTAGCTTTCATTTTATAGTTTTAGTGTAGTTTATATATTGTAAAATATTTTTGCCGCAAATTATTTGCTGATGTTGTTTATATAATATAATCGAAACGTTCAATGTGTTTTCGTTTTAGAATGTATTCATTAAGTAAACTTTCAAAAAACTATATATATATATATATATATATATATATATATATATATATAAGCAATCTTGTTCTGTAAAGCTAAAGTTATGTATATCACTTAATAAATATTCCGAAAATTAGTAGGTTATCACACATGTGAAAAATGATATAATGATTTATTAGAAATAAAATAGTCTTTAATTTTGAAGGAAGATACTACTCTCTGTTGCCGAATAAACGGGGCGTTGGAAAATTGTTGAAGCCGGCAAAAAACAATAGTATGTGCTAGCTAAGACATAGCAAAATTTTGTGAAAAATTTATTTATGAAGAAATAATAAACGGGGGGAGGTCCTAATAAGGTCCGGGGGTTAGAAAAAAATCGAAAATTTAACAAGTGGGAGCCCGTTTATTCGGCACCTAAGAGTACAGTGTTATGCATTCACACAACTGTATGAAATTTCGATATTTCAATCAAATTGTCTACGAACCTAATTCTGGGTTTACGTGTTTGATAAGTGGATCTCAAATGGAGCTCTTCATAAAGACAAAAGTGACTAATAATAATAGTAAATAGGTTGTAGGTGAACTGACCAGATATTTCTTAAAACTCAATATAGAGCTTGAAAATAATTTAAGAGCTTATAGCTCAAAACAAAAGAGAGATGCCATTGCACGCCTTAATGGATTTTGGAGATCTATCCATATATAAATAAACAGTTAGAGATTTTTGATGCTCTCGTTTCTCTAAGCCTTAGAATTACATCAACTGTAGGTATGGAGTGAATGTAAGTCTTTTTTAAAAATCAGAATTTTTAAGAAAATAAACTAATCTTTTCAATTACTTCAAGCACATCAATACAAAACTTCAACATTATATTCATGCATACTCAGCAATATATATATATATATATATATATATATATATATATATATATATACATAAATATATATACATACATATATATATATATACATATATATTTACGCTAAGTACGCTATGATTACGCTAGGTACACCCCCAAAAAATAGATTTTTTCGCTCTGTACCCAATCCTACGCTGGGTAGAAAAAATGTATGGGAAAATTTAGTATATAAATTTTTTTTGAAAGTTTCAATAATGGTGATACCTAGGCCTATTTTAAACACAAATTAGCTACATTTTTTGAAAAATTTAATTTTACTTAAAACTGGATGCCACTTACGCTGGGTACGGGTTTTTCTACGCTAAGTACAAATCCCATACTACCCAGCGTAAATATATATAAATAGGTATATATATATATATATATATATATATATATATATAGCTATATTGTGCTTACTAATGTTTTCAAAATTGTTTGGACCCTTTTCAAAGGTATGATAAACCTTTTTGAATTGTATTATTACTAAAAAATTTAAATAATTTTGGCGCTGCGCTATACTGCGCGAACAATTTAAAAAATTCGAAAATATTTTAATACCTCTTTTTTAATAAAATTCAAAAATTTGTAAAGCCGCATATTAATACATATTTCCAATTATTTGAATATAAAAATCCAAGCCGATTATGCAAAGAGCACATTCGTGAATTACATCCACACTGAATATCAAAGCCTACGCTATTGCCAAAAAGAGTTTAAAAAGTTTATACACAACCCAAATTTAGCATCTCATATATGTTTTCCGGACATTGTGCAGAAATTAGGCCAACTTAGATTGATAAAATATGCACTCAGCTTAGAAAGCGACAATTTATTAGTTTTATCAATAGTTTAAAAATTCATTAGAAAGTCGACGAACGTATTTTTGCAGCGAATGATATTTCATATTCAGTTCGTTAATAAACACATATATGCTAATTAATTTGCAGAATATTTGGCTTGAGTTTTGTGATTGGTAAAAATTAACGCATTTTTTAAATTTATTATTTGCAATAATCAACACAACTGATGATAACCTATTAATAACTTGTTCAGAATAGATTAACCACATTTCAAACATTTTGTGAATCTTATAAAATATCGGTAAAATTAGTGCTACAATATTTTCGACTTTGTTGTTATGAATGCTATCAATTCAAAGTATAATCTGGTCTGGGATTAAAGCTCTCAAAGTGCTTTCTGAATTGTTTGAGTTTAATAAATTAGCGCATTATGAACAGGAAGCGGGGAAAATTTCATAAAATATATACATGCTCAATAAACATATGAAATTTATCTTTCGAATAAAAATCAATTAAGCGTTATTTAAAAAATTTATACTTGAATTTCTTTCTAAGAAATGTAATTTTATCTTTCCCAATATTGAAGTTTTATCTTAAAATTTCCATTTGCCTTTATAATTGTGTTTTGCAGCAATTTGTTAATATTGCTTTCCACACACATAAATGTTTTTATTGCACAGACAGATGCTCCATGTATAATGTCAAAACTTGGGAAAAGAATTTCACCAAACTATAAAACTTTAAACCGTATTTGTTATGTGAGTCAAGACCGTGAAAACCGGGGCTGAGTAATGTTTATGATACAGTTTTATTTGCAATACGGTTGTTATGGAAATATAAAAACAATGTTCCAAATTCAGCAATGAGCCAATGATATTGAACAGCATTCTTTTGAGATTACTTGCATTTTAATAGTTAAGAAACTAATACATTTTTGATAGGACATTGTCATTGTCTCTTCTGTTAAATAAACATTAAGGGCTTCAACTATGATATAAAATTTAATATTGTTACTAAAATTTTAAAAAGTTCTGCAAGTAGAAAAATAATGAAACTATGTGAAACTTAACTATCAAACCTAAACTGATAAAAGTTTTTTACTAAAAGCTTATCTGCATAAAGGAATTTAAAGCTAATTATGTGTGGATTAAGCAGGAATTCATATATTTGTAATTAGATATTTACTTGGTTTTAATCAATGTGTATTTAATTTGAATTGTAATTATATAATACAAATTATAAAATAGTAATTTTATTAAAGATTTTCACGGAATGACAACGTGTTTGTACAGAAAGACAAAAATATACGATGTGGTCCAAAACTTTTACTAGTATAAAAAGTCAAATACATACGGGCACAACATACAATTTGAATTATAGTCCTTTCTTAATCTTGATAAAATGTACAATTGGTTTATTTATCATACACAAGCAGACATATGTATGTGTCTATGTATTTACACCATTTTAAAAAGTCGTAGGGTTAATAGGTATTCTAAGCTCTAACATTCGTTAACAATCGGCTTGCCATGACCTGTTATTATGTACACCTTGATTCCAAATAACCTAGTCTTTCAAGTTTGAGATTTTTATGGTTACACCAAATATTTTGGAGCAATGTAAAAGGCATTAAATTTTGAATTAGTTGAATTAGAATACCTTAAATATCTTCTCCAGACTCTTTTTATTTTAAGAATTAGAAGCTTCTATCGCAGCAAATTATTGATATAATTCCAGCTTTTAGTAGTAGTAAAATTTTAAAACAAATATACTTTATATATATATATATATATATTTATTTATTTATTTTTAATATATTTAATCTTGTTAATGTTTTTTCTAAATTCGATTGATTTTTAGCAAAAAAAATATTTATTTAAAAATATTTTTTAAATATAATCTTAAACAACCTGACAAATTATGCAATAAATCGCAGACTTTTTTTGTTATATTAGGTGACATAGGGACTATTTAAATAGAAGCTTCTTCCCGCAGACACTACTTTCAATTTGTCCTTTTCCAACCTTCCATTGAATGCCATTAATTTTTAAAAAATTTAATTAGACAAAAAATCATTCATTGCCAATATTTCAATTTAGCTTAAACAGTCAAAATCCAATGAAGAGACAAGAATCATTTTAATTAATTTTAATTTAATGTAATTTGCTTCTCTAAAAGTGCGCGGCATTTTCCGGATGTAAAAGGCGATTGATTGGCGCCTCCTACCATTCTATTGTGTGAAAATTCGTCATTAAATCATTTAGGAAATTATGGCTTAGCGCCACTTCTCTAAAATATATGAGATTTAACTTTTCGACACCAATGGATTATACCAAGTTGACACTGCGCTGGTATCATGGATTCCTGTAAATACCCTAACGCTTAAGATTTCCTAAACTTAATGGAAAATAATCTTTTCCAAATGCAAGTTTGCATTATTTAATATACAAAATCCATAAAGTTTGCCCTGTACAGTACAGGTAGTTAATAAGATTTTATTAGAATTCTTGACGTTCTATGATTCCTAACATCTGGTAAATTTCATTTTCTAATTTTTATCAAATATAGAAGGTTGCACACAACATACAAGTCCATGTGCATGTAATTCATTAAGTTCCATAGATTTTCTATCTGGATGCTGTCAGAATCTAAGCCCTATTCTTTTGTGATCTCAAATCTTTTGCTTTTGAGATTGTACTTATGTTTTTTAAGCTTAACTATCATCGATAATTATTTTGTACTTGCAGCATAAGTGATATACATGTAATTTTTAAGTTTCTAAAAACCTCTGGTCCGAAACATTAAATGACAAAGATCATCAAGCAAAATTCATTGTATATAGTCATATTTACACACTTAATAGCGATTTACTGCTGGTATTTCATTTGAAAAATGTCATAAAGCACTTTAATATTTCAACAGTCCTGGTCAGTTCTCATAAACATATAAAATAAAATTCTTGAATTAAAAGAAAAAGAAATATACCATAAACACATTTTTGAATAGAATCACACAATAAATCACCTCATCACGTCCGAAACGATGATAAACGGAAGCGTATATTTCTCATATTTTCAGTGATATAAACGGATATATACATTACTCAAATTGTAAAGTTCTTTTGTAAGATTTCCTAAAAGGAGCAACATTGATAAATCGGTAATTTTACTAAGAATATTGAATATTCAATTTAACATAGAAGTGGAAATATTTTGTTTATGAGTGGTTTTTGTTTTCAAGATAAACATATATTCTGCTGTTTTACATTGCAGTTTTGTTCGACACGAATTTTCTTCAAATTATCGGTATCTTAATCCTGTCAGCACTTTGCAACAAAGATGGACGCGGGTGAGGGTTTACCTTAGCTGGTTGGGGTTTTGCCCGCACCAGCGCGGGTCTGCATTTCAAATGCCACACGGGTTGCGGTGCTTGTTGATATTATTATTTTGTTCATGTGTAATACTAAACTAATACAATATTAATTAAACTACGAAATCAATATAATATAATATATTTGAAATCATTCACTCAATTAAACAAAATTAAGAGAAGAGCCGAGCCGTGTTTTGATACTGTAAAAGGAATGTAAAATGACACTGTAGGCCATAGCCCTTTAGGACTTTATGTATGTGATGAATTTTTGTAATCGACTGGCAACATTTAGAAAATAGCGGGTGCAATGCGGTTGCGGGCCCACTAATTGCGGGTGCATTGCAATGCGGTTATAAAAAAATTACACCCGCGTCCATCTATGCTTTGCAATTATGAGTGCATCAAATAGTAAATATAATTTTAAAATTTTTATCCTATTTTGATCCTTCAAAAAGTAATGGTGTGAAATATATTTTGTCGCAGAATGTATGGTACATGTATTTCTTATATCATGTAGTACTAAACGCAACAAGCTAATCCAATGAATTCAATTTGCTGCTTTTTTCCAAAGGTAAGGCTTTAAGTTTCGTAAGCAAGGTCCCTCACAGATTTTGATCCTTTGTGGCTGCGATGTTATTGCGAAATTGAGTTCTTAGGTCTTTTCAATATCATTTCCGTGTAGGAAAATTTCTGAAAAAACTACCCGAATGCTTACAATCAGTTATTCTGCATCTTCGTTTTCAAGATTTGGGATCGGAAACATCTAGTCTAGCATGAACACTAAACATTTTGGAGTTAGCCCTGCCACAGACGAGGGGCTTTTGATTTTTCCTTCATTAAGAAAATTCCTGCAAATCGTAACCATTGCAAAAATTTGATTCTAAAAACCGAATTCATAACCTTTTTAAAATATTTTAGAACTAGGATTATAATGTAGGCTAACGTTCTAATGTGAGGACGATCACTACGTCAAAGAGACAAGTCACCCGGCATATGGGCTTATAACACATTGGAAATTTCTCCAATATATTGTTGCTAATGGACTTGAAGAAATTTTTTAGAAAATGTGGGAAAACGTTTCGTATTTTTAAAAAAACACCCAGGCTGCTTAAGATGAAAAAGGTCAATCATGTTGAGAAAGGCAAAATTTTTCTATCCATAAAAACCAACAGAGAACTGAATTGAAAAATTAATTGAAATGACGATATAATTTAAATGGTTTCCTCGAAAAAAGTGAGATAATTTGCACTTCTTTTTTGTTTGCATTGTGTTAACTGGGTACATAAATCCGTCCAAAATCTACTCCGAAAAAGTGTTGAAGTTACTAGAATAAAAATATAAAAATTTTTTGTATAGAACATATTGTATTTCATTTCCCAAGCAATCAGTTGAAAAGTTTTGTCGTATTTCTATTCAACTTTATGTATTGTAAGCCAAGTGTCTCTTTCGATTCTTTGTTATGCCCATGAAGTCCTAAATGCATGTCTAAATAAAGCTAAATTTTGATTTGATTTTTTATCAAATTTCAAGCTGTCGAAATTGCTCTATAAATTACTCTTTCAAAGTCAGTGACTCCAGATATAAATTCTGACAAATCTCTCGAAAATTACGTCAAACAATTATTCGATTTAAAAAATTTGACGGAAAAGAAATTTGTGACATTAACGAACAATAATTCATCGTTCACTTGAAACGATCCAAAACTTTGAAAAAGTCCACTTTTTTCCAAAATCTATTCTCAACTCAAATTAAGTTTTAATAGAAAAGTGGGCGGCGAAAATTTACATTACTTTTCGCAGACACTGGGCCTCCGAACCTATGAATATTTTAAATTTAGCATTTAGGGACATAAATTATTCATGCGTTCATATTTAAGTCAAAATAAGTTATCGCATCTCCAGGCTCTACATCACTTAAAATTCAAACACTTTTCACACAATTAACATCAGCATACTGACTTAACGTCATGCATGTGTTGAATCGAAATTGACAAAGTCTGCTCCAAACTTCAATCAATTTACATCCAAAAAATGGAATGATTACTCGAATCCTGCTCAATTAGTTTAATGATAAAATTACATAACTGCCAAGTTCTTAACACTAGAAGTGCCAAATGTGTCAAAATTGACTCAAATTTGTTTACTTGCGTATGCATTCATTAAAAATAACAGCAGGTATATGCACCTCCAAAAATATCGATAATCTCTTTGAACTTCCATAAGAAAAATATTTTTCATTCTTTTACATAATTTTTTAATTGAAATGCTACATGTAAAATAAATCTCAAGGAGTAATGGTACTTCTAGTGTTAACCATAATTGATCCAAGCATTTCTGCAAAAAAATTTAAATTTTCACTATAATTCACTATAATTAATGATAACTCAAATACGAAAATACCTCCTGGATGGGGCTCGTGCAATCAATTTACAGAAAACAAATTGTTGGGACTATTCTGCTGCAATTGGCGCATTTTTTATCAAAAAATGTGAATGTTTTCATATTCTTCAAGCAACATGAATAATTTTTATCATAACTTTGGAGAAAATTCTTTGAAAGCGTGTGCAAAGTGTACTTTATAAGGAGTGACGTCGGGTACTCGATTAAGCCCGACCCAATTTCGTGTCGGGACGGGTATCAAATTTTCGGATCAGGTCGGGTTGTGTTCAAATACAAAGCTTAGATTGATTATTATAAAATACTGATGTTAGTCACCACTTGATTCAAAAATGATCCAAGATGTTAAAAAATACCAATGATTGATTGTACTGCTCATTTGATTGGACAGAGATCAAGAGCGTTCAATCAAAGTCATGTCGTGTTTGGATGTTAAATTTTCGGGTAGGGATGGGTTCGAGTAGTAAGTATTTGATCGGGTAGGGTTCGGGTAGATGTTTACTTTATATTGCTAAACCAGGTCAGAATAATTTGGCTAAGCAGAATTCGCACAGCTAATATCATTGGATGTTCTAGACCATATTTTTTGTCATTTTACCTTGTTTCTGAAAAGTTAATGTACCTCAATTTTTTGTGAAAAAACTAATTATATAAATCAAATTTAGTAAAATTTATTCTTATCATCGTAACATCTACTGTACATGCGTGTACAAGGGACCTAATACAACTCCTTAGGGTACACCTAAATTTCAAATAGTATTTTCTAAAAACTTTTGTCAATGTTTACTAGTTGTTTACGATTGCTTTGAAAATTCATATGTTAGTAAAGTTTATCACAATATAGCTAAAGCCTTGTCGCCTTAATTTTTTTTAAAATTTCAAAATCAAATCAAGTAAAGCTATCGTTGTGAACAAAATTTAATTGAAATTAAACTTAATTTTTGTGATTGATAAAATCGTATCAGATATGCGGAATTGATGTCGAAGCCAAATTGTTTTGTTGGTATATAATTTAATTGTCATTAATAAACGTGTATATTTGTGCAGCTAATAATTTTTTTAATATCATATTGCTTCAAAAGAATAGGAAAATCATTATATATAACACTTTGCTAAAATTCTATCAGCAGGTATTCACAGAGATGTAAAAATATTTTTGAATTCTCTAATACCTAGATTACTGGATCCACATGATTTATTTTCATATAACTTATTTACAACATTTTTAAGCTCATAATAAGAAAATTAGTTGAAATGAAACTGCTTCTTTTTAATACTGGGTTGTTGGGTTGAAAAGTTTCTATTTTCTTCCAAGTTAAAATTGAATGTACCCAAATTATTAAAATTCTGATTAAAATATTGGCGATATCCTTGTATTACATGTCCAATTATCAAACTTAATTGCTTCAATACTATTTTATCATTTAGGTTCTCAAGCAGAGTTGCAACAGGGTCACACAATTTGACACCGTGACCCATGAGATCTGGATAAGATTTGACCAGGTGACAGGGTGAGACTCGGTAAATTTGTAAAATAAATTTCTGTTTCCCGAATTTCGAAGGTTGCTTGCTGGGTTTTGCTGAGAGTACAGACATCGACATTCGAATGCTTCGCCTCACAATGTAAATACAAGGTTCTAACATCTCCCATAATTTACGATGGGAAATATAAACTATCAAAATACTTTTCATGAAACAAAATACAAGTCCAAACCATCATCTGAAAGTCTTTGAAAGATTCTTCTATTGCCAATTATTTATTAAATTTTATAATTTAACCCCATTCTATTTCTGGCAAAAATTTGGACTTACAAATAAACAAAATCAAAACAGAATCTATGTTGGATTCTAATTCCAAATTTGGTACATTACAGTGGCTGATCAAAAAAGTATTTTTGCCTACTGAAAGTTTTTAACTAAAAATTATTTCGGGGGCTTAAACTATATCAATTATTCTATTGTAGAATGATATTCTATAAACCAATTTACATTCTGGATTCCAGTTTGCATTTGGATTTGCAAATTCAGTGCCTAAATATTCGAATTGACACTCCTCTATTAGAGAAACAAACAAAAATCAATATGAAAAAACTTTTGAAGTGATTTAAGATACTTAAGCCATACATTACCTTTTTATAATTCAATGATTACGTAATAATAAGTCTGATATTATTGAGAGGAGCCCTATGTGTAATTTATTGCAATCATTTGTTTATGTAATACGCCCCAGTGACTTAGTAGGCCCGAAAGCCTTAGGGGAAAAACTGACATGGTGACGCGAGTTGACCCGCCAACAAATCCCTGTCCCATAATTCCATTTTGGCTAAACTTACTTAACCGTTTGAAGTAATCTATTACCCTAGATTTGTAATTTGATTTGTGGCTCCATTTGATTAACAGCTAAGCCTGCTCATAATTAGTCCAATTAACATTGATGGTATTCGATTTCGAAAGTTCAAAGAAATTATTTGTATTAATTACCTGTTTTTTAGTCGAATCGGAATCGCGGGATTGGTTAATCACCGGTTTTCATTTGATGCTAATTAATTATTAAAAATGTAAGCAAGATCAAACGTACCGTTATAAATTTTTCCTCATTGAAATTGCGGAAACCCCTAAAATAAACAAATTCCCAATCTTTAGTATTTAACTTATTGTTACTACTATACACGCAAAGGCTGTGATCACGAAATGATTCAAATGTAGAGGTTTTATATTTATTGGAACTATGGGATAGGAAATAATCTATTAACGGTTTATACAAAGTGTGATGTAATTTTGTTACCCTAAAAACAACTAAAATAGAATTTTGAGCTCAAATCAAATTTAAAGAACCTGATATTTTGTGACTTTTCCAAATTTTTTAAGTACTTGTTGTCTTCAAAATATGGGAATCATCCTAACTTTGCATACCAAAATTCAACAAAACACCAATAGTCTAAGTTTGGGGTAGCTTTGTTACTCAGAAAGAAATCAGCTTAAAACTTTTGCTTTAGGCTGATTGCTAGTTTTGAATAGTATTACCATTCTTGAAAAATCCTAGTGCTATGATTTTATGACAATTTTATTAATATTCATTTAGTTTGGACCCAAAAAACATCTAAATTAGTAAATTCTCACTCTTTTTAGTTTTTGTATCCAATGATTTTTTGCATATATATTAAATTCAAATTCCTGGAATCCTAAGCTTGATATAGCTTTTTTGCAGATGGTCTTCTTCACATAGCAACTAAAATTTGCAAAAAATCGTAGCATTTAAATACTAAAAAGAATTTTGATGTTTTTGTTGAATCTTGGTATGCAAAGTTAAGATGACCCTCATATTATGCATACAAAAAGTACTTAAAAAATGTGAAAAATTCACAAAATAACAGGTTTTTCCAATTTGATTGGAGCTCAAATATCCTATTCTAGTAGATCTTGGGGTAACAAAATTACCCCAAACTTACTTTAACCGTTAAATTAGAAAATCTAGAAGGATTGATTTTATTAATAGTTTGAAGATCAAAAATATCCCAAATATGTTCAATTCGTTTTCATTCAACAGAATTAAGGTAATTGAAATTTAAACCTCCAAGAACTCTAATAAATTTATTTTCAATAATGGCATATTTGATCTTTTCAATTTTGAAGTCGCAAAAATTAGAGAAATAATTCTATTTTGGATTGAAACAAATGTTTATAGGTTTGCTGCTGCAAGAATTTGAAAAACATTTTTATTTAATCCACATAGTTTCTAAAATTTCATGTTTAATTTTTAAGGCATTTCTGCGTTTTGATTTTCAGTATTTTGAAATAAGCATCATTAATCCTCCACCATTTTCAAAAGGAATATAAAAAATATTACTATCTGGATTATAAAAATTTTAAATTATCACAATTTTTTAACCGATTTTGCATTACCATTTGAATAAATTCATTGCGAATTGCACAAAGACTTCTACAATTAATAGTACATAAATTATATTCACATTACATAATATTTAATATTTTAATAAGAGTTGAAGCAATATATTTGCTAAAAGATACAATTAATCTACAAACTAGACGTATAATATATAATAATAATAAATGTGTATGGGGCTATGCATGTGGAGCTCATTGTAAGGAATCGGTAATTGTGTTTAGCATGGTAGTGTCTTAAATTGTGCTTTGTCGTCAAAAAAGCGCAATTTTTTAATTTTTCTATATTTTTTAAATTTTTTTTTCTACTCTAATCTCATTATCTAAATCATCCAAATATTAGAGGCTGCTAGATGAAAACAAGTTTTGGAAATACTGCTGCAAATAATCTTACGTTATCGTGGATTTACTTTTAAGTAATTACTATATGTTTGCTTTAAATTTAAGCTGCATTGGAATTGTACTTGATATAGCGGGGATAATATATTATACTTTTGTCTGTATTCAGTAACATGGACATGCTTACGTGCAAAAGTTGATGTTTTTAGTGACCAATTAAGAGTTTTTGATAATAAATTGCAGCTTTTCCTATTAAAAATTATAAATAAAAATAAACAATGTAATTGCGATAAACAAAATGCATGTAATCGTTAAATGTAATAATCTGATCTGAAATTTCTAAGGTGGTATAAGTATCTAACGTCAGAAGCCATTTTTGTATCTTTTTAGGAGAAAATTATCAAATTTTAATTCTTTGTCAATATCAACACCGTTCTACTATTGGATTGGATCTAGTCGGTTCAAGTACGATAGGACCACGGATTATGGAAACCTCTGGTCAGATTTCGTTTCCTAAATTCAAAACCGATGAAGTTTTCAGTGATCCATTAAAACTACATTTAAGTAGTCTTTCTACAATAGTGCAAATCTACCATTAACACATTTAGAAGCCTTAATTTTCAATTTTCCAACCAATGTAAAATATTTAGAAGTTACAGTTTTTTATAGTTTGTCAAAATTGGCAATCGGTTATCTGCCTAATAAGAAATATTGAAAAAATTATTTAACTTGAGGGTTGAGCTCCAGTCTGAATTGAAATTAAAATTCACTGAGAGGACTTTTAATTGACTTTGACACTAAGTTTCTAAAAAGTGCTAAATTAGTGAAAACACAATTTTGCAACTAAGTATGACGCTAGCCCACTTTTATTTAAATGACGTTGAATGTGTCAAAACGATTTATTATAACACAAAGATATAAATTTATATTTAATCCATAATAATTGGGTCAACCAGTTTATCAACTCGTTCTTTAAAGTTGCTTAGTTACGAAACCAAAAGTTAAATTTTAAAAAATCGCATCTTAATTCTAGTTATTCGTTCTAATAACATTGAAAATAATATGCAATTTTATAATTATGGCAACGAAGTGAAATACTACATTAATGTGCATTTTACTACTTGAAACATTCTAGAAGTTTAATCAAGCAAGATTATTAATTAATTCTTGACCGACATAAGCATACAAAATTTCGCTTGGTTGATTTATAGACCGTAAGTACCGCAAATTACGCATGCCCTACTCACTTCTGAAAACCATAAGGTTCGAAGCTGATTACTTAAATTATAGTGTTTCCAAAGGATAATGTTACAGAATTTAAATGCAGTAAAATAATTTTATGACATAATTGTATTAAATTCATAATCTTAAATCACTCCTGTATTTTCACGCTTCAGGAAGGAATATTATATTAGTTATGCCCGTCAACTTATCAAAACTGTTTATTGCCAGGTAGTTAAAACTTTCTGAATTTCATAATGATGTTACATGCACTGTATATATATATATATATATATATATATATATATATATATATATATATATATATATATATATATTTATGTGTAACATTGAATAACTTGCTTGAGAAATTCTTCTTGAATCCCTAAACTTAGACTAATTTTCTTAAAGTTACATGGGATTTGAAAATCTAGCATCTATTCTTTATATAATGCACATAGAGATGCAAAGATTTTTAATTTTCACTAAAAACATAACCATTTATATACACATTGTTAATTATATTCTAAATAAAATAGAAAAATTTTTTCGGATAAGACACTAATGTTGCAGCGTTGTTATTAAGAGCATTGTAGCAATTAGGAGGAAATAAAAGAGGAATTTCTATATGCCACCTAAAAATTAAAATTTGAGGCGCAGAAATATCTTTAAGACTCACTTTATAAGTAAGTAAGATAATGTTTCGAATTTAACCCGTCATGTGGAAGAATTCGCGCATTGTCATAATAATTCGATGGTGGATGCCACCAACGATGCACTCTGTTACTCTACTATGCATTAATAACCGACATAGTTCTTTATGTTGAAAAGAGCTTTAAAAAACAGGAGAAAGGAATGGCAGTACAGTCCAACTTTGGCATAACTGCTTAACTAAAGAAAAATTAATATTAATCCAGATTTGAATATTAGTTTGCTGAAAAAATGAAAATGTAATCAAAATATCACAAGGCATGGCTAGGAAAGAACGAGAAAACAGTTTTGGAATAATTTTGTTCCAAAGCTCATATTGCATTGTTAAATTTAACGAGTGTTCAGACAGTAAAAGATATACTCATTGATAATTGCAAAGACATGTAATATTTCATCAGAGCAGAAATGTAATAATTGATACAGAAAATACGTATAATTTATTGTTTTTAAATTATTATATGTGATTGCTTAGAATGTTCATTTAGTTTATTTCTGAAAGAAAATTTCACGGAAATTTGAAAAAAAAATTAGTAAAACTCTAGTATACATCTGAATCCACTTCATAAAGAAATTCCATAAAAATAGCATATTTCTTAAAAAATTACATTGACGTAATAATGTGACGACATTTGTAAAAGTTTCTAATCACGTGGATTTCAGATAACTCGATGTTGAGATTATATTCGAAATGTAAGAATTACCGTAATTCATTCTAAAAATAAATTTTATTAATTTTCCATAAAAAATAGGTATTTCAAATACTGATATTTAATTCAAGTATCAATCAAATATACTCTCAGAATATATTCCCATAATTAAAATCTATCACAGTTTATGAAAAAATGGGTGTGAAAGTTGTTTAATTAGAGATTTAATGTAGTCCTAGACAGAAAATGGCAACATTCTATTACACTTAACTGTTATTCTAGGAGTTAATTAACTTATTACTTGCAAGGCGTGGAAATCAATTATTACCTAAGTGGCGCAAATAAGTTTCGAAAATATATTTATTTAAAACTTAAGCATGTGCATCTTTCTTAAGTACATGTATTTCGTAGAAAAGAATGCATTATTTTCATATGAAAAGAGATATTAATATTAGAAAAACTCAGACTGGTTATTTTTATATTATAAAAACTAAAGTTAATAATTTTGATTAAGAAAAAATAGTTTACTGCATTACTAATATATATAAATACATATATACATATATATATATATATATATATATATTACTTTCCTTATAAAATTGTATTGAGCGAAGTGAGCCAGAGTGGTACACTAGTGTCTAAATAATCTCCTTCGAATTTTACACCATGACGCATCATATAATTAAATTACATGTGAACACTTAAATTTCAAGCCTTTCCAAATATTTATAATTCTCTTTGAAAAAATCAAATTCATTTGACTGACATTTACTATCAAAGCTTTCTGAAGCTGATTTTATGATTAACTTCAATGGATATAATGCAATTCTGTTACAGGAAACAAAATTAACGACTCAACATTTTAAACGAGCAAATTTAATTGGAAAAATATTACATGTGCAGGAATTATAGAAATATTCAAAATTTCCCAAATAAATCGGGAGGAGGAGGTTTAATAATCTACATAGAAAAGAAATGGGCCAGAAATTGGCCAAAAAATTTTATTGAAATATCTGAAAAGAATATTGAACTATTAGCTGTTGTTTGTCTACTGCCTACATTCCAAGCGGATTTTTTGTTGTTATTTTGGTAAACGTATACATGCCACCGGATTGTAATAAAAAGAGAGCACACTCAATACTCGTAAATTTATATATGTTTATATATGTGATTGCCTATGCAAATTAAAAAAAGTATTGAATGTTTACAATGTTTAATTTGGAAACTTTTGTAAGCAAACATACGTTTCTTCCATCTATCACAACTTGATTTTTGCTTACGTCATAAAGGCCGACTATTACGTGTATCTTACAATTTGTAATTCACTAACATGGAACCTTAGATCTTGTGATAATCAAAGCTGCACACCTCAACATTGATAGGAAGACCCAACCCAACCAACAACCTAAGTTTCTTGATCCAACCCACGTTCCGACCCGCATTTTTGTTGGTCTCCACAACCGCACCAAAACAACATCTGTAATGTTTGCACTTGCATATTTAGAAAAAGTAAGCAATTACAAAACGATTTAAAACATGTTTACACTGATTTCTTCAGAACAACTAGATGTTCGACACTTTCAGGAGAGAGACTTCCTCGTTTATTCGTGAAAATATCTCCTGCAGTTGAAAAATGTCTTTCGCTTTTTGCGGAAGAACCTTGTACCATAAAAAAATAAATTCAGACGGTTTTCCTTTTTCGTTGGTGGTGACATAAGCAAAATGAAAATTGATATAATAAGATGTGTATATAAACGATTTGAGAAATATAGAATGATTAGAGACTCCAACGCGCAACTAACTCATGTCTTACATGCAGGTCAAATCAACCCACACTTGAAAAAAAAATTGAACCAACCCAACCCAAAACCTGCAAAACCGCGCGGATCGACCCAACCCGTGTCCAGCTTTGGTAATAATAATGAATCTTTAAAAATGGAATATAGACACACTTATTCAGTTAACTTGTTGCAGAAATTCTAATCCATTTCAAAAGCGCAGTTTAATATAATTTTTAAGTTCGCATGATAAATATCAATATATAAGTAATATTGTTATAAATTTATATTAAGCGCCATGATATAACTGAATAATCATTGTACAATCTCAAATTTGATGTTTCTTGAAGACCATGCTGAGTAAACATAAAGTAAGAAGACATTTACTATTCAAGTGTTTTAAGCGATCAATTAATCTTTGTTGACATTTTCAATTCCAATGTCACGTTAGTCTGTACAAATAACTAGATTGTATTTGCACTGTTTAGCAATATTTGTTGAACTTTCAGGGGAAAATGATTTGTGAATGAAACGAACGAATTACATGCTAAAGCAATATTAGACAAGGATTTATATATATATATATATATATATATATATATATATATATATATATATATATATATTCTATTCAAATTTTATATACCAAATTATGAAAAATTCAACGAACATTTCCTTCCCGTTAACACATTTAAGAGAATAAACTTAACACAGCGTTAATAAGCCCATGCATATGCATATGCTAAGATAATACCAAATGTATTTAAACTACCTGTTTGACTATGAATGTATTTTTAGTGTGCGGAATACAAAGTAGGTTTTTAGGCAATTACATTCACTTGGAAGGGGCACATGTCCTGGCCAATAATCAAAGGCGGACCAGGGGAACTAGTAGAAACTCACCTGACCTAAAATATAACACAGGGTGGACAAGTACGGGAATGGACCAATTTTGTTAAATATTTGCTATTATATATTATATTTGTATTAAACTCTGTCCCAGTTAATAAATAAACCGGTTTTTTAGGAAAATGAGGTAGTATGATATAAACACGAGTATAATTTCAAGTTTTGATTTTCATTTTTTTTATAATATGCACAAGATCCTAAACTATCTAATTCGAGCCAAAACCATGGTATTTACGCTATAATAAAACCCCAATTATTGATATAAAACTTTACTTATTAAGTGGGACAGAGTTTAATTAAAATTTTTTCTAGATTACCTTTGTAATATCTCTACTCATTATTCAACTTTTAATTTAATGCATAATTTAGCATACCTAATCTCAATGTGAAAAGATTATGGAAAAAGTTAGCAGTTCAGATACCTGCATTTTCTCTGCTACATGTCAGAACACGTAACAGCTGAGAAATGATATCCTTTGAATTTTAAAGTGTAAAGAGCAGGAAGATTATGGAATTTTCTACCAACCCATTGGAAATCTTGATGCTAGTCAATAACGCGCTTTGACTGCACGTATTGTAATCTCAATGCGTTGATGGCTCAAAACTTTAAAGATAATGGAATAGAAGCAAAAAAGGGATTTCATACCTTCATTGCTAGGCCCATTAACTCCACAATGTCCCTCTTAATAATTTGCCAAAAGTATCTGCATGTTAGAGCAAAATTTATACAATGACACTAGTCGTTTATATTTTATAGAATTGTTCACTCTTATTTTCTTGAAGCTCGTCATGAATTGACGGAGATGATGTGATGCGAATGCTGGGGTGATAGTTTTATCCATTTGTAAGCTTTATAAACTCATAGGTTGATGAAAAAACAATAAACTAATTCCTGTTAGTGATAAATGATTTTGCATCTAATCTCTAAGTATTTTATTGGGTACTGACACACTTAGTCACAAACCCTTCCAAAATTCTCACTTTTAAATTTTCATACTTACTATGCACCTGTTTGAAAAACTAGAAAGAAATTTTAACTGCAAATTTTGCAATAGCTGTTATAGTAGAAAAATTTTCATTTTACATGTGCGGTTTTGTCTTTCATCACACCTTCTGCTTTAATCAAAAAATTTTATTACTAAGATTCAAAATGTAATAAAGTCTATATAAATCAAAACAAATACTAAATATTAGAGATGTTTATGACACCAACTTGCAAGCACTCAAATAATCTTCCCGCAAGTGTTCATTAAAACAAAATTAAATACATGTCGGAAGATAAAAGAAAAATTTTCATTGTAAATATTCTTTTATTATTATATGTAAATTGTTAGCTAGTTTGTAGTGTGTGTATATTTTGAATTGTGTGGGCCCTAGACATATATCAAATTAAAGCTTATTGAATACACATTAAAATTCTGTTGATAACAACAGTATTTGTAATATTCTTCAAAAATCTAAATGTAAGCAGAGTGAGACAAATTATTTGTCCTAACAAATTATTTAGTTTAATATATTGACTAATACTTAACATTTAGCTGATTTCACTGTTAAACTACACAGTAGGGTTTGGACAATTTTTCTTAAAAATAATGTGCTCAAAAAATTTTTTTAAATGGTTGCATTTTGGATCGCCTCCAAAGCTGTATTTTAAGAGATCCTCTGTTACCAATCAGTAAATATTTGCTTATATGCATTCAATTCAATTGATAGCTGCAAAATTTGCCTGACAGGTTTCATTTTTGTTTAGTGACGTTATCAATGAGATAATGAATTCCTGTAAATTTCTAAGACATTTTTTCAATGATAACTTGTCGATTTAGCCTTCAGGTGCAAAATGTAATAAATTTCATATTTCTTAACAAAAGGATTCCCTTAATAACAACCAGTTTTAGTGCAAAACTTTCTCGTTTTTGGGAGAGATCTGAAATTCAACGGATTTGAAAAAAATTTTTGTGATTGCTGAATGCTAGTAAATCTGGAATCTCGACTATTTCATTTAGAGAAAAAGAATGCCGCAACTATTTACAGATATAAAAGTAAACATAATTGAAAATTCAATTTTCTAGAGTAAACATCCGGAAAGTACATTAACTGACATTTTTGCTTTATTTAATTTAAATTACATGGTAATAACTAGAGTCAGTAAATACCAATTATAGCTAACAATCCACGACTGCTTGGCTTATAGAATTCAGTAAATATTGAAACAGTTGTTAGCAATAAATTATATATATAAAACTTGCTATGCGGACATGAAGAGCAAAGCGATTATGACCGTTTCATGTGAAAACAGAGCCTTTATAAATAAGCTTAGCATGCTTTGTTTCTACATGGTTCATACGGTATCGCTAATATAAGGGGATTATACAGCTCATTAAAATAGACCTCACTTTATCAATGTCTTCATTGCCCCAATATTCAATCTCATCCAGAGATGAACATCGGCCAAGCAGGCCTTGGGCTGGTTCGGGCCGAGTTTGGTCCGAAAAAATGGCAAAAATGAGCCGCATTTTAAAAAAAAACTGACTATTTCTTAATAGTGCATGGAACTACATTAAATTTCATAAAAGTTATAATATTAAAGTTGAAAATAAAATTTAAATTTTGAAATCACATATTTTTTTAAATTTCAATTTAGAACTTCAATTTCAGCGTTTAAATTTTTTTAAAAGTATCTATCATCCCAAATTTTGGTAGAGCAAGCCGAAAAATTAAAGAAAATTTTTTGACAAGTATAAAAATGGACCTAAAATAGCCAGAATTGAAATAAATTTAAGTGGGCCGGATTCGCGTAGGACCTAAAATTTCTGCCTATGTCCATATCTGGTCTCATCTCTTTCAATAACTAAAAGTTTTATATTAAGCTAAAAGTTTGTGCGAATTTTATTATTTATCTACCAAGAGCAAAGTGTTGCAACTTTATGAAACAGCAAAACAGTAAGGTATACCATTAATCACGCAATTCTTACTACTATCCAACGTTAAGAAGTTTATCCAACATCATTTGACACATATGTAGTTGAAATAAAGTTCCGATGGTAATCTATTTCTTAGGACTTATTTTTGCTTAAGATATTCTCGAGATTTATTCTTAAAATGCAACACAGAAGCAAAAGTTGATTCAACAAATCTATTTATTGTATTAATTTCAACTTACGACACTTATATACACATATACACTTTATATATATATATATATATATATATGACCTCAGTCATTGTAATATGGGTTGAACATTAATGATTTGGCTCCAACGCTTGCTGATACGCCGCGGTGTGGCCAGAAAGAAAATTAAGGGTGGGTCCTACTATTTTTGTTGCGCATTTTTGGCTATTTTGAATTAAATTTCTTTTATAAATGATATACAAGGACAACCAAAGCACCGTTTTCCTTCTTGGCTACGCTGCTGCTGGTAAATATTTTTTGAAAATATAAATTTAACAGAAGTACGAGGAAGCCAATAAATACACTTAAAATTATCCATTGCTGAATTTAATTTTTAGTGAATTTAGTTCCACTGGCAAAGAAGACAGTTTGTACGACGTTTTCAGGTTTCACTAAATCTATACATTGTATATTAAAAAGTAGAATATATTACCGTAGAAGTTCTGGTGAAACAACATTTATAAATTATTGACCTTAATAAATGAATGAATTGCAATTTTCAGTAAAACTATTTTAAGATAGTAAACGAGTAGCAAACTACGTAAAGTGATGGTAGATCGACACCAGAGTTGCACAAAATGTTATTCGTAACCCGTGTGACTGGGTAAGATTTCACCAACCAAACCCTGTAAAAGTGTAAAGTAGATGATACTGTAACATGTTTTTTAGAACTTAGAACTTTGTTTGCAAAGTTTTTCTAAAATTATTTTTGCAGCATGAAGCAGCAGGTCAAACTGATCTTCACTGGCATTCTGATACTTCGCCTCATCATGATTATTAAGACAAAAATTTATATTAAAAACAAGGTTCTAGCATCTCTCCTAATCTAAAATGTTAAATAAAAAACTGTCGAAATACTCTTCATGAAGCAGAATTTTAGCCAAATCCTCAGGTGAAAATATTACTCTGTGAAAGATTTCTCTATTTGCAAACATTTATTAATTTTATGAATTTAATCCAATTCTTTTTCAATCAAGTATTTCGATTTTGACTTAAATCGAATTTTGAAGGTTTAGTATTAATTTAGTATTAACCAATTACAGAATATAAAATCAAATCCGAATTTCAATTCATGTTGGATTCTTATCCGATTCTAGTTATTATAAATTTCTGGTGAGATACAGAAATTTTTAAACGAAAATAATTTCGCAAATGATTTTGCACATTAGCTATTAACAACAGATATTCTTGCAATCAAAATTTATACTTAAATCACATTATATTTTGAGTTCGAATTCGGATTGTCGAAATATTCGGACTTTGAATTTAAAATAAAAGTGAATATTCGCTGACGTAATTAAAGAAACAAACAAAAATATACAAAAAAGCATCTGAAGCCAATAAGACTATTTATGCCACACCTGACATGTGTTTGCATAACAATGAGCCTGAATTTATTGAGATGAGGCACTCTGTGTACATTTATTTTTTCAACTTCTGGATTAAAAAATTAATTAATTAAATTAAAAATAATTAATTTTAGTGTGATCCAGCTGACTTGGAAACTTTAAGTGAAAAATTTACATAAATTAACTGTCAAAAAATATTTATGAGCTGGCGATTCTGATCAACACACCTGGACGAAAAAATAAAAATCCTTTACTGAAAAAATCAGTTGATAGTTGAAGATTGACATATATGTTCTCCAGGTCTTCATCTTAGCGAGGATATTTTAAGTAAATTCAAAAACGGTGTCAATGAAACGAAGTCCTTGTAAGAAATTCCATTCTGTATCAATTACAGTGTTGAGTTTATACAATGATTGCATATGCTACAACAGTTCCTTATGCTCCTCCTTATTGAAAGTTTGTTACTTCTTGCTTTATATTTTTACTAAATTTCCATTTTATTCCTTGCTTCAAAATTTTGGTATACTTTTTTATTTTCAGAATTTTTTGCGCTGTCGCTAGTAATTCTCATAAAGCTTTAAAATTCGCCATTTTAGCTGCAATGATGCGTACTCGCCTTAATTTTTTTTAAAAGTAAATATATATATATATATATTCTTCGCTATGCATTTTGATCATGCGCTTAGCTAGCCACTAAATAAAAAAGGCCAGTTTACAGCCATTTTTAGGCTCACTATACAGACAGTTAAATTCAATCAGATTTCTGAAATTTTCTGGTTTACGCGTTATTTACAATATCTAGACTAAAAAAACATAGACGTAATATAGTAGGAAAAATTTTAAAATTACTTTAAATAATATTTTGAAACATTTTCTAAAGCGATATATATATATATATATAGAGAGAGAGAGAGAGAAAGAAAGAGATTTTAATTTTCACCTTTATGTATTTCATTAAAAGACAGCTTTTTAAATTTTGGTATCTAACGCATGAGATTAATCCATATTTAATGTGCTGCAACATTTTAATCAGTAATATGTTTACGCATACCAGGCCTAGCTAGGGAAGTATTTCTGAATTAAGCTAAAAGAAAGATAATTGCTAAATGAAGATAAATATTATTTCAACTTAAAAATTTTATCTTAGTTTGTAACCAAAGAATACTATCTCGAGGTAGAATTTAATAAACGGTTAAGAAATTTTTCAATTTCATAATATTTATTAAATAAAATTGTAATATTCTAAATTAAGGTATTGTCAACAAAAAATAAAGTTGTTTGTATGTAAGATTGGAAATTATGAAACTTAAATTTTACTATAATTTAGACATGTTTGAAAGTGTTTGAAAATATTTGAAATTCAATTTTAACTTTAAACGATCACTGTGATTTTTAAAACTTTAATTATGAATTGAATTCCTTCATAAGTAGCCTTGTATGACTTCTTTGTCTTATACAAAAATGTAGTGAAAAATTATTTTGTTTAAATGTTTATCAAAGAAAAATATAAATATTGTAAATCTGGTCTCATTGTATCAAAAGTTTTTACAAAGTACAGAATTATAATTGCAATTAGTAATAATTTATTTGTAATTCTGTATTTTATTATCAATTACTTAATTCTTTTACTTATAAAAAAGTTGACTTACTGAAAATGGAAATGATGGTGTCGTATAATTCATCTCGATGAAATTCCAGAGCAAACACACAAAATTGATGAATTGGGAATCACTCTCTTTAAGAATTGAGTAGGTATCGTCTCTAGATGGCTATGCTGTTGAAAATGTACCAATCAATTTTCAATGCTTGAATTTGAATTAACGTTTACAAATTTATTAGAGATTTTGGATTGGTGTACAGCTTAATGCAAACTTTAATGCAATGCAGCAAAGTCAACTTGGTACAACTTCAATTTAGTTTTTCATCATTTTCAATGTTCAATTATTTATAAAAACACTAAAAATTTATTTGTATTTAGTAGTTTAAAATTTTATAAATTTTTAAACTTTTGAGAAATGAAATTTGCAGTCTAACAAATGGTTTAAGATTACCCATGTCTACTAAAATATTTAACATGGCTAATATCTATTAAGTGCATGCCTTCTATTAGCTAAAATAATTTATTTTCCTTTCTATCAGATATTAATAGTTAACTGAGACGGATTTAATAAAAGGTATCAATTTTTTTCTAATCAACAAAGTTTTGGCTCAATAGAATATTGCAACAACGTTTATTCATATAGGTTTTGTTTTTTCAAATTTTTTAAGTATTATGCTTTCAAAAAAAATATTATTTTGCAGTATTAGATTTAAATATTTAGTTGCACATTTTTTTTAATTTGGATAAAATCAATGAACTTTGTTTTAGCTAAATTGTTTAATCTGTACAAGTTATAATAATTTATGACTTTTTCTACGTCTGCAGACAGTTCAGGTATGGATTTGTTCGGGTTCTCATTGAAATGCAGGTGTCATCTGCGTATTGATATATTTTACTATATTAGAATAATTATGAAACTATCTGTATATATAGTAAATAGCAACAGGTACAACTCTTATGCTTAGGGTTTTTCGTATGCAGAATATATACCATCGGCCTTTACTTGTTGCAACCATTCTAATAAGAAACTTTGTATTAGACTACAACTGCTATTGCTGAAGCCATAGTGAGAACGTATATTCGAAGGAATTTCAAAATCTAAACTCAAATGCCTTGCTTAAAGCAAGCAAGGACTTTAGAAAACCGGAAAATTTGCAAAACAGTCATTTATTCTTATAAGTGATAATTGATAAAAGGTTTTCAAAGAATAATGTTATGTTACCTTTATACATACTAAGAATATCCTCTGTGCACTTCATTGCAGCATCTTAATGTAAATTTGAAAAGCAACTTGTGGAAAATTATTCCAAGCTCTTGTCAAGCACGATTTTAAATTATCAATGGAATGCCTGTCACGTCAACAATTCTGCTTCTCTGCGAAAAAAAAATACTCCAACGAGCCATTTTTCGTTAGGATGTAATCAGGGTAATTTGCTGAAGAAACTAAACTGAATTCCATGGTGCCTGATCCCCAGCACCATCTTGCTACGATATTTATGTTTGGTGTCCATTACATTTCATAATCACTGAACATCTTTGGTACATCTCCTTACAGCAAACTTTTTGATTCACTGTAATTATTCTTGAATTAAGAACTCTGACTGCGTCCTTAAAAAATCGAAGCAGGAGAGTAACATTGAAGAGATGGCTATAAATGTTCATGTTTTACAAGAAGATTTTCGTAATTTTTTTACATCATTCTGTCTATTCAATAAAGTCAGTTTATATTCATGATTTCATCTGACCTTCAGATTGGTAGGAATTCATCGTTTTGACATATTTTCCGCTTATCTAGCCATCATCCTATATATATATATATATATATATATATATATATTCGCGACAAAAGACAAGCAAACAATAATACATAAATACAAAAACGTAAAGATGCATTTCGTACGATTACAACATTGAGAAGTAAGTGATTCCAGAAAACCTCCGTGGTATTTCTTAACCCTAAACAGCCTAGCGTCCTTTTGGACAAAACGTCTTTCCACATGTACAAAGAATTTGCTCCAAGCCTATTTCCAAATTTGAAAATCTTGGGACGTAGGTAGGTCAATTGGGGAGCATACTTTAATGAAATGTTGAACATTTTTATTAAAGCTATTACTGTGACAGGGGTGGTTGAAAAATTAACAAATTTTATTTGAAAATTTTGTATTTTTGGAAAAGATTTAAATTCTCTCCATACCTATTGTTAATGTATTTAGAAGGTTTTGAGCCCCTGGAGGCAACAAAGAACTTTGACTGTTTCTTAATATTTGCAAAGATATTCCAACCCCATTGAGACGTGCCGTGCGCAAAGTCGGTGGGACAAGGGCAGCGTGCGGATTAAGAACGAAATAGAAAGAGGAGACTATCCTCTATCATGTATTGCTTTTAGATTGAGCGCACCTTTAATAGTTTTTTAAAAATCCCCAGGCTGCTTAAGGTTAACTACGTCATGGAAAATAGAAAATGTTTGAGGGGGGATATTTTGTAAATAAAGATAGCTAGGTAAGGAATGCGACACAAATAGAACGCTTGGAGTTTAGATCATTAGCCTTTAGAAAAGTATGCGACTACAGCTACGAAGACAGGATCGTGTGCAAGAGGAAATATAAGATGAAACATCACGATAGTAATCTTGGGCAGAATCTTGTTTAAATAAATAAGGCCCAGCAATTGTAAGTTCACGGACTTCAGACGATATTTTGAGGTAATTATACTATCCCTATGCCCGCCTTTGAATAGATCCATTTGACGCATTGGTTCTGAAATATACTTTCAGTCTGTCGATACTTTGCATATCAAAGGTTTGAAGCGTAAGTAATTCATGTCAAGACAAGCTGTTTTCACTGTGAAGCTGGTGTTTCTAAGAATATTGGAATTTATTTGAAATATGCTACTTCCATTACAGGTTATATTAAATAGTAACATTCAAATATTTTACGGAATGAGAGACTTCTACAGCCAATTCAAATAACAAGAGACCAAACCTTGTGCGAGAAAGGACTTGTGTCCTGGGCTCTTGCAAAATTCTCGAGGATGTCAGAGATAGATAATGTTATTTTGAGGTTATCTGCAGATACGGAGAATTGGAGTGGTACAATAATCGGGAAAATCATTACAGAAAATAAGAATAAGGGTGGCTCAAAATGTTTTGGGAGTCACAAAAGCCTACAAAGTGAATATTATCTTCAATGTAAAGAAATGGTCAGACTAGTTCTTTTTTAAGAATTAGTTTGTTTATGCAATTTAGTCAAGAAACCTAGTCAAAAAATTACTATAATTGTTTATAAAATTGCGGGAAGGAATGCTGTGTTAAAAATTATTCAATTTTATATATGAGCAAATATACCATTTTCCTTATGTAATATGAAATAAAAATACTATTGAATTTTCATAAGCTAATTAATGCAGTGAATTTTGTTAAATCTGTGCTGATCTTTCTTGATGATGCTAAATTATTAACGAGATTTGTAGTTTTTGGTAAGCACTACTTTTGACACTCTAATCCAACAAATTATTATTTTTATATTCTCAAATAGAGTTATATACATCAATATAATAGAGAATAGTTAGCGCGACTTCGAATTACAGCAATGCCAATTTTAGAAAAGTTAATATATGCACAACATTCAATAGGATTATTAACATATATAAAGATTAAGGCATAGGACCGAGTTTAGCTGAATTACTTCTCAACGAAATGCAAAAAATTTTATAAGTTTACTTTTCATACCTCAAGTGAAAACATAATAAATGTTATGATCACTAGTAGATGGTTTTTCAATTTTTATATGTAGGTTAGTGAGGTGCATGTATAACATTATTTTTATGTGTGCTATATATATATATATATATATATATATATATCATTTTTATGAAATGAGTGAAAGGATTTGAGGTGTCAAAAGCAAGTATCTATTAGAATACACAATTGAATAGCACAAAGAATATAAAACAGAGCCATAAACAAGATGTAGCATTGATTTAAGTTTTCAAAAAATAGGAAGTTACAGGATTACTCCATGATACTGGCCTTCTGAGTTTATAATAAAAGTAAGAACCGATGAGAGCAAAAGGGAATTCGTGAACATTTGCCAGCATCAAAGAACGTATTTCTCTCACGTGGTTCTAGCATAATGAGTTTTTAGGCTTGTGTAAAACTTAATAAGTGAAGATTATTTTGTTCATTGAATTATGCTAGAAAGCCTGTCGAAATGTAAATTGGTAAATTGCAGCTCGTATGCAAGCCAAACAAAACCATTCCGAAAATATACTGTATTGTTTCAAAACTTTTAGGCTTGATTGAATTTTTACTACAGTATTTATAATAGTAAAATATAATAATTTTGTGTAGTATAACAACTAGTGTGGCATAGCACTGCACATAATGATTTTCGTCATCGCATTGCTTTCATGCTTACCTAATATAAATTAATTAATAACTTCGAATAAAAATTTCGATAGATGGCGTTGAAAACGCTTTATTATAGATTTCCGGTTTCAAGAAGCATAAAAAGAATATGAAGAATTTAATATAATTTAAGCCATTCCTGTTTAGTAAATATATTTACTATTGTTCTGATAGAATAATGCTATACATTTACATCCAAAATTTGATTTTAAATCTATAGGCGGTTTGGAAATTTTAGCGAAACTCTCACCATGCTAGACCAAATTTGATGCAGACATTCGAAGAAAATTCATATTAATAGTTGATGGCGTAACTCTGAAAGTTAGAACCTGTTAAATGAGTTTTACATTGTTGAATCTCTCAGTGCAAATAATTCCATTTCAACTAAAAATAAATTCTTTTCAGCCAATTGATCACAATGTAAAAATGTGGAAATACAATCTAAGTGAATTTCAAAATTATATATCATTATAGTATTCGTAAATATTCGTCACTATTTAACACTTAAAAAATGTACATGATGTTGAAGCTTTTTTTAAATATCCTTATGTATTTGATTGATTTTGAAATTTGAGGTCGTAAGAACTCAGCAATATATATTATATATAT
>CABFPE010000169.1:57188-92034 GCA_900660155.1 Hofstenia miamia | reverse complement strand
ATATATATATATATATATATATATATATACATATATATATTTATATATATATATTTATATATATATATATATAATTTTGAAATTTAATTGTACTTATTTTATACAAATGTATAGCTTTGTCCAACTCTGAAGTGTTTCGTGTTTGTAATGGAAAACTAAATTTCATGAAAATACGACATTATTTGAATCATTTTATTTGCATATTTCACAGATGTTTTACTTTCTTCAAATGTTTTTAACCATATTGTGTGTTTTTTACGCATGACATGCATTTCACAATTTCTGTTCAAGGAAAGTTTTGAGTGCATGAAAATAATAAAAGTTTTCGCTGAACAAAACGGCGCAACTAAGATTTCTAAACTTTAGTATTACTGTAATTGAGACAGAGGTGTAGCCAGCCCATGGAATTTAAAGGGGCAAAGAAAATTATATAGCAATTTTATTGCAATGTTTTTAAGCTACTTACTATTATCTCTGAGGGGAGGGTGATCTGATTTTAATCTAGGGGCATAGCCCACCCTCAAGCTCCCTGTAGCTACACCACTGAATTGAGAAATTGAAAAATGATAAATTGGTGATATTGATACTAATTTGTTGAAAGAGCGCCAACCGAATAAGTTGATAAATGCATTTATTATCAGTTATCATTCAATGGTTAGAGCCATCTGCATTATCGATTGGTAGATTTCTACGAAATTTACTCTGTATTATTGAGTTTCATATAAGTTTTAACTTGAAATTGTCCTTAAAAATTGGTCTTAAAGCCCCAATAAAATTTCCAATTCTTACTAACTTATTGCAAGTTAGGCTATCGCAACTGCTTTTTAGAAATACATGTAACATTATTGTATTTAGCTTTGCACAGAACCAAAATTCTGTGTTCACCACCACTACAATCAAAGTAAAAAATAGTCCAGTCCGGACCGCGGCACCCTCCGGTCTGCAGTAATTCAAATAATCAGGTTTTTTAAAATAATACTAAAATATGTTTAGATGCAAATTATTCAATAAAATAAATTCCCAGGCATTTAGAACTTCTGCAAATGACAGTCTAGTGATGAGATTATCATAGAGTGCAGCTAGGGAGTGCACATGACAGGGTCACTAATAACTTCAAATATTAGAGGAGCAAAATATGTAATTACAATTTAAGGCGATGTTATGCTCGCAATTTAAGGGTTGCGTTTTTATCTTACTCATCAATTGGTGCAGGTGATCCAGGTTTTTACAGCTTATGTAATAAGAGCTCCGGTCCTGATATATTCAGTCCGGCCCAGTCCGGTCCGGGAGAAAAGGGACGATTTCTAGTATATGGAAACGCCAAAAATTTCGTATTTTAGTCTAATGTATAAACTATTAGGCATCTGAGTTTATAGTAATAGAATGATATTCTAGGATGTAGTTGTCAGTTTCATCACATAGATATCTGTTTTCCATATAGATTTATCTTAGGATATTTTCAAATATGTTTTACAATCAAACTGTACAATTGAAACATTTTTTAATATTTGGAGTAGAAACACTTCGCAAATTTTGACAGAAAAAATTTTTAATGTTTAATAATTTAGTGGGAAATGAAAACTAGACGCATCGTAGTTGGTATATTGTTCTGCAGTATCATCTCATGCAGATCACAAGAAAAATTTCTTAAGATCGTCAGAAAAGGTTTTGTTGGAGATGCATTCATTTCATTAATTTATGTTCCCCCATGCCACAAGATTTTCAAATTTGGAAATAGGTTTGGAGAAAGTCCTTTGTAACTGTGGAAAAACGTTTTGTCCTTTAAACCGGACGCTATAGGCTGTTTAAAGTTAAACTAAAACAACTAGATTTTAAAGATGGCGAACTCTCGGGCCTTTATTATTACCTAATTAGCAGCATTCTCATCTATGGCATTGAGTTCTATGAATCGGCCATTGCCACGTCACTGAACAGAATTGCCCAATTACATCGCAAAGCTATAAAGAGATATCTTCATACACACCTGTTGCAAATAATGCTAGAAGAGTTGATAAAATACTCCTGCACAAGTCGATGAACCCTCAACGCCCCCTGCATCTACTCGTTAAAGCGATGCTCCCGCAACATGATAGAAACATGAGAAGTGCTAATATGAGGACAAACCCATACAGGAGTTTGTCTACCTTCCCGAATAGAACGGTAAAGAAGTACTCTAGTTGTGATTTTTCAATTATTTGTATTTCTTTTATGACACGGGTATTATTCCCACTGCTTAATAAACTTATTCATATTCTTATTCTTATTTCTGACTAAAAGCACACCATACAAATACCTTCTGTGAAATATCCAGCAAAGAATTTACCTACTTTTGAGCAATAGTCTACTACTATACACATTACTCTTAACTTTTATAGATGGAGATCTTATTCTTCACTTAGAGTGTGAGTCTTACACGATGGAATAGTTTTACTTAATCTATTGCATCCATAGCATCACGAACACGAATAAGCTAAATTTCCGCATCCCAGGATTTAGCATGACTCTGTATTATAAATATTCAACCAAGCATGTTGAGCTTTCGATAATTGATATTCGTTTGCTATATTTGTTTCGCGAAATTCAGCAAGTTTGATTTACATGTATGTTGAATTGGAAACGTTGTTGATCCCCTCAATAATTTAATTCCATGGTCAAAATTCAAATGTTTATTGAAATGAAACCGTTTTGTGCTTAATATTTTTGTGCTTCAGTGCTTAGCAAAGTTTATTATTTTCTAAAATTTTAGGAGATGTTTCAAGAAAAGTTTCCTCAATATTCAATTTTTATAAATGTATGCATGTGCTTCAACAACTGTCAAAATAATATATTCATATTATATTCTTTCAAAATTTTATCATCACAAGGTTGTTTTAGAACTGAACTATATAAATTCGTGTTTGAAGGGGGGATAGGGGCCTTGCCTTGCGCACTTTATTCTGATTTCAGCGTAAAATATATTGAGTGAATAGTTAAAACACTAGTCGGCGTAACTAAATTTTGGGGAATCATTCAAATGGAATATTTCACCGTGCAGCGCGCTCACTCAGTGAAAGCCACGTCGTAATATGTAAGTAGTAATACTTGATGACTGAATAATTTAGATTGCAGATTGGCGAGATTTTAACAAACTTTTTTGTACATTGACCTCCAATAATATAAATTGTTTTTATTTCTTCTCTGACTGATAAAACGACTTGGAAGCAGTGTCGTGGCCAGAATTTTTTCATAAGAGGGGCAAAAACGCAGCCAATAATTAAAAAAGTTAAGAGCATTTAAGATATTTTTATTATTTTTTTAAAAAACAACGTATAAAGCATACATTTTACACAATTTAAGTCTTCCTTTGTCGGAACAAAATAGCTCAACCACATGCAAATTAACAGTTTCGCCTATATTTTGTGTTTGTAAATTCACAATACCATTATGGAGGAATATTCATAAATATAATAAGTTTCTTTTTAGTGACTTTGCCCTTAAAATGTAAAACGTATTTCTATACACCTACAATAATGGACTCGATTTTGTTGTGATTATATACACTCTTTTGCATTAGGTGTTACCATGCTTTGAATGTACTTATAATGTTAAATGGTTAATCTAAGAGTGTCATCTGCTAAAATTGTGAATAAAAATCATTTTACCAATGTATAATGATCCCATTACTTATTTCGTTCCTAAAATATTTAAAACACAACATATGGTTTGTTTTTTAAAGTTTGTTCATTTATTAAATTTCTAATCCAGCCCATTGAATTAAATTTGTCGTCTGGTTCTTATTTCAGTACTGTACGTTGCAGAAATGTGGTGTGATTAAGATTAGGCATAGGGTAGGACTTAGCAGGTAATTTATCGTGTAAGCACTGCTTACATGTCCCAAAAGAGCACAAGAGATGTCTGTCGCCAATTATCTTAAAACAGGTAAATACCCTGTTTACACGTGACGTAAGACAGATCTGTCTCCAATTGTAGTGTTTAAGCACCCAAAACATAACATTCGAACTTTCAAGTAGGGTAATTATAAAACATGTAGATTAAAAATTTTTGATTTTATTGGATTTCCTCTGTCACGGTGTAACCGTGTAAACACTAAATCATGAGACGTATATGTTTTGACTGCAGTTATTTAATTATTTTGGAAGCAAAATAACAGTAATTTCAATATTAAATTAATAAAAATTATTAATCATATATTTTTAGTATTTTATCCGATTTTCACGTGTAAACTCCCAAAATAGACATAAGAACTATCAAGTAGAGCGATTATGAAACAGATATTGATCAATTAATTTTGATCGGTTCTCGGATATATCTCAGTGTAACCATGTAAACACAAAATCATAAACATGTTTTCAGCTGAAGTTATTAAATTTATTATTGAAGGAAAATAGCAGGTAATTTGACGTATTATTTCAGTGATGTCAACTATTGTTACCGATATTATTTTAGTAAAAAATATACAATTGTTATTCGGATTTTCTATTGGATATTGGATCAAGTCAAAATTCAATTATTGCAAAAATCGAATGTGAAAAATAAATAATTGCAATTTTCAGGTATGCGAATATATGATTTCACTAACAATATTACAATTATTTTAAAATAAATTAATATTTTATCATCCCTGACGTATTATGATTACGAAGCATTTTAAATATATTTAATTAACATGATCTTTTTAACCCCCCACCCCCCCGTACTAACATTATTTTTATAGAGCATGGAATGTTTCTATTGAAAAAATATATTTAGGCATACCCCTAACCCTAGCCCTAATACTAACCCTAACCCATCTATTTTCTTTGTCAGTAAGTCATTTGATGTCCATTTCTACAAATTTGATGTCAGTAGCCTAATTAATAGCGCGAAAATTCTATTCAATTTTGGCAGCAACCATCAATTATCAATCATGTATTATTTAGTATTCTATCTGAATTGATATACAGAGATGGTACCTATAGATATTACTTTTTGCATTTTTAGAAAAATTACAAACAGAGGTAACTGATCTATAAACACTTTAACACTAGAAACGCGACAATAGGCCGGTCAAATTGACAATTAAGCCTTTTTTGTTTGCTTCATTATTCCACTTCGAAATGTGTTCATAATCTCATTGAGTTTGCTATTTGTAGAACTTTTGTTTCTATTTCATAATTTTAGCAATTGNCCCCCCCGCACTAACATTATTTTTATAGAGCATGGAATGTTTCTATTGAAAAAATATATTTAGGCATACCCCTAACCCTAGCCCTAATACTAACCCTAACCCATCTATTTTCTTTGTCAGTAAGTCATTTGATGTCCATTTCTACAAATTTGATGTCAGTAGCCTAATTAATAGCGCGAAAATTCTATTCAATTTTGGCAGCAACCATCAATTATCAATCATGTATTATTTAGTATTCTATCTGAATTGATATACAGAGATGGTACCTATAGATATTACTTTTTGCATTTTTAGAAAAATTACAAACAGAGGTAACTGATCTATAAACACTTTAACACTAGAAACGCGACAATAGGCCGGTCAAATTGACAATTAAGCCTTTTTTGTTTGCTTCATTATTCCACTTCGAAATGTGTTCATAATCTCATTGAGTTTGCTATTTGTAGAACTTTTGTTTCTATTTCATAATTTTAGCAATTGAAACATCAGATTTAAATTTATTCTCAAGGAGTCATCGCTGTTCTGGTGTTAAACGTACTAAAATTAGGCTTCATTAGTCCAAATATAGACTGAATGAAGATATTCCAGATACAACCATTTTCAGTTTAGCAAATATAATACTTTTGAAATAGCAAATATTCAATTAAGTTTTGATCCCATTCAGTGCTTTTGGGCTTCTCGAGCTGGTCCTGCGGGAATCTAGATTACTTGTATTGTTATTAAATTCAGTGGCGTACGTAAGGGGGGCATGGTGAAATGTCCCCCATGTAAGGTTTTCAAAGCTGATTTTAATATTTTAAATCAAAAAGTTTTCCGCAAAATATTAAAACATTTAAAACTAAGTTCGTGAAATGAATTTTTACAGTCAATTTTTTCAATGTTTTCAAAAATTTGCCCCGCTTTTGGTCACTAACTCGATCATGACTAAGATGTCTCTCCCCCGTTAGAAAATCCTGCGTACATCCCTGATTAAATTTCAGGGATAATCGTGACATGAATTATCCGATTTAACCCTAACCTGTCTATTGTATCCATTAGGATAATAAACACGAGCATATATTTAGTTACGGTGTTCAACACTGAACAATTGATGTGCTTAGGAAGTCATAAACAAAATCTCATAGTGAAACAGGTCATTATTTAGAAACAGCAGCCTTACGATAAATTATTTAGTTTTCAGCTGCTCAAAGGTGACACATGATTAAGTTCCAGAGAAAAGCCAATAAATATTGTATGCCATCTCAACTATGTATTTCTCAATAATTTACAAGAAAATTATCTTGCCAACCAGTGGCAAGTAGAATGAGTTCATAAGTCATATTTGAGACGTTTCGCAAAATCAATATTCGATTATATACCCTGTTAGTGGCGCGTTTAGTATTTTTAAAACGGGGGGACTGACACCCACTTTTTACAGAAAAAAATTGCAAAAAATATTTTTTGAACAAAAATAAGCTTATACAAAATGCAATCGTCTGTTTTTAGCATCAAATCGATTGATAACATCTTGAATTAACGTGAACTATTTTCAAGTTTGAGAAAAAGAGAACAATTTTTGAAGTGTTCGCAGTTGGCCCTAAAAAAGGGGTGGGCGCCCCCTGTCCTCCTCCCTAAGTGCGCCACTGAACCTTTGGATTTGTATCACGTATTAACAGTAATTCACTCATATGGTACAATTGAGTTGACTCGTAATCTTCAAGAATTAACGTATTGACACAAATAATAGATAAAACTTCATTCGACACAGAAGAGAAGCTAAGCCTGCAATTCCGTAGATAACTGTATTTGGAGCTTTGTGCAGGTATTTAGTTCATTTATACCATTAGTTTTGTTTTATAAAAATTTAATTGAAAGATGCTTGTATAAATCCATTGAAAACTTAATATCAAATTTCATTAATATTTCAAACTTTGCTGTCTACTTATAAGATCTGGATTAGATTTCAAATTATTTTCCAATCAACTTAACCTAAAGCTGCTTGGGCCCTGAAGCCTTAGATGCTTCTGAAAATTCACGAATTTAGTGGAAACCAGAGTTGGGTTGGCCCTAAAGTTGGGTCGGGCCGGGCTGGGGCCTAATGTTTTAATTAGTATTTGAAATTCTAGAAAAAATTCACTTGAAAACTTAAAATTGACAAAAAACATTCTCTTTAAATTTAATCAGCCCTGCATTGTTGGCTGGTGCAATACTTCTAACATGTAGAAGATTTTCTGAGAACTCCACTTACTTTGTGTTCATGTAAGTTGATGTAAGTTGACAGGGAATTTTTGTCATTGAATATATAGGAACTGATATGTTCTCTAAATGATAAAAAGGACGACTGCAATCCTGGTTATAATTAATTGTGGTAATAATTATACTACTAAATTAGTGATGGCCGTAGAAAGAACTTATGAAATGTAACATATATTACACCTTGGCCGTAGAACATAGTAATCAGCAGAAGATTGCAATATTTTAAGAGGGGGTTGCCTCCAAAAAGAGTATTATTACTACAGTTACTAAATATCAACATTTCCTTAAATCATTACATAAAGTATTGTTTTAAAAGAAATTAACATTTTAAATGAAATTCGTGTAAAATTTTATCAAAATTTTTTAGTGAAACTCCAGGAGTTTTGTAAAACGTGTAGAAATGCAAATGCAAATTAAAAAATAAATACAAACTTCACCTTCATATAGAATTAATTTTATGAAATGTTTGGCTAAAAGAAGTTTGTTTGCATGCAAACAGGTAATCTCAATAATCGATTTCAGTGCAAAATTGGCAGTTAAGTTTTGCCATGCCCAGTTACTAATAAAATATCAGGAGATTAAACATTGATAAATCGCGGTCAGTTATACCAACAATTATCATTATCAATGCTATTGGTAGCCAAATGAAATCATTTACAGGAAGGGCTCACGTCTGCTCCAGGCTTACGGGCCTGTACGACTAGTTTATTGTATTAAGGTTAACAGTGCAATTTGAATTTGAACAGAATTGAATTAGTATTGTTGATGGATTAAAGTGGATATGCACCTATGCACATATCGTTCAATAAATTATGAAAATTGTCCAATCAAATTCAAAATGTAGTGCTTATGTGCCTCTATGAGGCAAAAGCACTATCAGTGGCGTAAAAGAAATATAATTTGGGCTGGGCGGGTCCGGGCTGGTCTGGGCTGGGCTTGGGCCGAATAATTAGTATTTTGAAATGGGCCGGGCTGGGCTTGGGCCTAAACTGCATTGGACCGGGCCGGGCTTGGGCACAAAAAATCGGCACAATCCAACTCTGGTGAAAACATGAACACAGTTTGTCCATTAATTGCAATTTATTGTCGTTGGGCTAATTAATATCTTTATTTTATGGGTGGACACACTGGCAGGTCTATAGAAGGGGAGAGAGGCGCCCCTTTTACAAGCAATATGCTCATCATTGCTTTAGACATTTCTTATCAATATTTGAAGTCTAAACTTACCAAGGATATACTAAATTATTATATCTTTGAACCTACTAATGTAAATATAGATGATCCAATAATTGAATTTTTTTAATATTGTGCAATTAATTTCTATGTTAGAGTTCTGTAAAGTGCTGGGCCTCATACTGGCCCTACAGAACTGAGAACGCAACAAAGGGGCGACGATATCAGTACTGGACCGGGATCAAGGTGATTATAGGCTTAGAAAATATATGTGTACTTTAGACTAAACTAATAATGCCCTATTCATTGTTTTCATCATAAAAAATAGATTTTGTCATCTCTATGTATCCCATATTAGGAACTTTAAATTAAAATCACGTACTTTTAATAACTTACTTCATAGTTTAAATTAAAGGAATTTAAATAGTGTGGAGTAAAAGAATTGTTTTGCAAAAAATTTATTTCAAGTTTGGTTATTTAAAATTCTTGCTTATATTATTACAAAAAAATTGCTATACCATATATCAACAAATTAGAAAAACGAAAATCCCCATATTCTATTCATTGGAATTTTCTAATGTTTGATAAAATGTACATCCATAGAGACAACAAACTATTATTGAGTTATTGTACATGCATTGGCCATACTTTAATAGGGCTCCTAGTACCTTGGCTGTTAGATTCAATAATAGAAAATGAAAATAACGATTTAGAATGTTTTTTTGCAAAACGCAGAAGTTCTAGAATTATATTGATCATTGGGATAAGTTTTTGTTGAAATTTATATAAAATTATTAGTGTTATTAATTTTTTGATACAGTTGCCTAGCGCCCCTAAAGTACCTCTTGCCCTCTTTGATGAAAAACCCTGGCTCCGCCACTGGGTGCACCCAAAAACTAGGCCTGTGCCAGCAATTAAGGTTCTTTCGGAAGATTACAATGAGAAACCGGGTCACCAGAG
This sequence comes from Hofstenia miamia, assembly GCA_900660155.1. Classification (NCBI taxonomy): domain Eukaryota; kingdom Metazoa; phylum Xenacoelomorpha; order Acoela; family Hofsteniidae; genus Hofstenia; species Hofstenia miamia. The sequence continues at coordinate 82,499 of CABFPE010000169.1, read as the reverse complement.
AGGAAAACTTTCTATTTGATACTCAAGCAGCGCAGAAAGGCAATTCAACTATTTCCAACAATCTAGCAATATTTTAGTGATGGTTACATAAATTTTGTTATTAATGTAATTATATAGCGGTAGTTTGAAACCGGATATGTTACGATATTTAGATCTCATTAACAAAATTGATTTATCGAGTTGTTGTACCAAATTTTATGCTTACTTATGACGAACAGTTGCTGGGAATTATCACTAAGTCTATGTGTGCGATCGCAGCTCTTATTGCTACCAGTTAGCACAAGAGAGTGTATTTGAGAGGTTAAAAATTGTCAACTTCAGAGAGGTATTCATTTGGAGTGGTAGTTTGTAGTGTCGCGCGCTTTCAAAATGAACTAGTTTTCCGTGTATTCCAATCACGGTAATGACCAAATAGCCCCTACTGATATTCTAGTATTCTAACTGAGTATTTTACGATAAATACTTGATAATTTAAAGATTACTTGCAAGTACTTGATTCTAAATGTCCACCGATTTGAGTGCACAAACTCGTAGTTTTACAGATATTGTCAATCTCTGCAACTTCGGCGTCCGGTGAGAGACTGTTCAGCAAAGCTGGTCTAATGATTTCACGCGGTCAAAAACAACGTAAAGATTGTTCTTGCAGAAATACATGAAAACTCATTTTTTGTACCGAGGAGCTAATAGATAAGCTCATGTCACACATCGATAAATCTCAATTTGGAGTTATTCCCAAAAGATCAACATGTCACGTATTGACCGATTTAATCGGTCTTTTTTAACTGCGCGGAAACAATGCGTCAAACTTCTGTCAAGTATTTTTATATCGGAATGGCAAAAAATCTTTGCGGGAGTAACACAACAGACTTGTCAACGAGCCGATTTTCAAAGCTCGGCTCGGCTCGACTCACCACATAAAATCTTTGAATGAGGCTCGCTTTAGCTTGGTATTTTTCTAAAAATATTGTGCTCAAAGAATTTTTTATGTAGCTCTTCCTATTATTTAATAAACATTTCTTAAATAAGATTATAGGAAAGGCATACTGAATGCAAAAAATAAGAAAAATCTTCATAATCAAATTTACAAGCAGAACTATAAACTTGCTTTGCGTAAAATAGGCTCGTTTCGGGCACATTGTATATCAAATACTGTGCTCAAGCTCGTCTCGGCTCGTTAGAAGCTCGGCTCGTTGACAAGTCTGTAACACAAGGGACACAAGGGCGTGATGATTTGGCATCTAACTTATTTAGGAAGTGTCGGATGTCGCCTAATTCTATATATATCTTCGATTTTATCACGCCAACTTCTAATCAGGTTGACAGACTGTTCAGCAAAGCTGGTTATGCTCTATCTGATTTCCAAAATCGTTTATTACCCCTCGACTTAGAGATCCAAATATTTCTTTATCCTAATAAGCACATGTGGAGTAAAATGACTTCAGGAAATAATCTCAAATAACAATAACAGTTGATATTTTCTATTTTGAATATCTTTCAATTGATATATTGTATTTTAAATATTTCTAATCAGAAGTAGATTAATCGACGATTAATCGCGATTATTAATCGCCTGGCAGCAGCGATTACGATTAATCTATCGCCAACATTTTTTTTCATACGATTAATCGCGATTAAAATCTAACGATCCTTGACTAAGATGTTATTTTGAAAAAAAATTCTCTGAGAATTATTAAAATCTGCACGCTGCGCAACTTATTTAATGCATTTTTAAGTGGACAAGAAAATTTAAATATCAGTTTTTTAAATCTCAAAATTTAATATTTTTATATAACCATGTTTTTCTTAAACTTTTGGCCTGGTCGACAATGGGCCACTCTTTCAACCCACATATTTACAAGTTAAGGGAAGAATTTTATTATTATTTTCTATTTGAGATTTAATGAATTGAGAAGCTGGTAGCAGGGTAGATTGTGCTTAAATGCTTGGCCTGAGACTCCAGAACTGTAGTTTTTTTGAGTATGTGAAAATAATTTGCTGTGGTAACAGTTTTCTCTATAAACGTTTTGAGCCAACTCACACATTGAACCGGGTTTTAATCTTAACGTAGAATCACTGGGGTGATTCTAGCAAATAAGAGAACATGGTTAAACTATCTCTATATTTACAGATGCTTGGGTGTCTTATATACAATGCGTATTTACAAACATGAAAACAACTAGTCAACACGAAAAGCGCGTGATTTGGCCGATAAATAACAACAACTACCGACTGATGTTACATTAAAATTAGTCATAGTTTTTGGAGTATATAACATTTTAAATTGTCTACAAATCGACTCGAAGATTGCTTTAACTATCAACGCGTTCGTATTTGTCTATGATTGGTTTCAATTCTTTGTGTGTCGACATTGCAATATATTTAAAAATAGAAATTGGATTATTTGCTGTTCATTTTTTATGATCAGTGGGGAAAAGGGCTTTGCAGAACTTGAAGTTGAAATGGGTCATTTTATACAGTGCAAATCTAGTGCTGCATATAAAAATCGGCGATCGCCTAAAAATGCTAATATCCCATGTTCAAAATACAATTGCCTATTCATGTTATACTAAAGTACTCCGTATTGTGTAAAAATCCAACGCTGCGAATAATATTCGTTTTCCCAAGTAATAAAATAGGCCCAATGGACCTCCCGTATTGAGTACAATGCTTGAATATATTCTTTATAAGAACGAGATTGTTAGAAATCTGAAGAAGTTTTTTTTATAACTGTAAGGAAAACAAGGGGTGGGTAAAAAAAGACAGACTTTTGCAAGGTTATTTCCCAGTTCATTAAAGTTTTTAACATTTCAATATCTACATTTTAACATTTATTTTAATGGGTAATTTCCTATTTTTGGCTCTAGAACTCTGACCACAAAAATGTTCAGCTGCTATCAACTCTCACCATTGTAATCCCAACTTATCTAAATATCTGTTGTTTCTTACTAATCCCATAATCTATTTCTTGTGAAGATTCCCAATAGTTTCAATCCTTCCGTTTTCTTTGATATCAACATTTCTGCTCTTTCGCGCAACTGTGTTCATCACTGCTTTTACTTCTACAATGTGATGAAAATTTAAGTGTGATTAAGTGTGTATTTGACAAACGTTTGCTGTCACATGTTAATCAATTGATGCTGCAATAATTTTTGGCACACTTATTTAGGTGAGTACGTTTCTAGTTGTGTATTTGTAAATTAATAAATGCCTATCGGATTACATTACAATTTCCACTAATCTGTTAATAATTATTATTAGTATTATTTATACTTTAAACTTAACAGTTATATTTTTAAATTGAAACATTGAATTTCAAGAGTGACCAAAAGATTTACTTAAATGTACAATTGATAACTGGACTTCCCCCAAACTCCTTCTTTTTTGAAAAAAAAAATATTTTAGACAAAGAAAACAGAACTTATTTACCAAGAGTATTATGCTGTGTTACACTATGTAATGTAAGTAATGAAATATATAATATATGCTGTTGTGAATTACCTCAAAACGTATTTCAATAAATTTTTCTTGAATTCATATTATTGGAGAACTTAAATGCATTCAAGTTGTCAACAACGTAAAGATATATTGTACACTTTCATTTTTGTATTGTGATAAACGTAGTAAGAATTATGTGCGATGTATGTGATGTGTGACTCAATCATCTGAAATGGAAAAGCCTCCGATGATATTTCTCGACTTAAAATCTCTTCTTGATCAAACTTTGTTATGCCTGTTGGAGAACTTCAACTTGTATTGGTGTTCTACTTATGGTTCATCCTTTCTAGTAGGATTCTGGGGACTATCTAATCTCTTGCGATATACTGGAATCTGGTTCTAAATAATTCAGTGGGATGGACCAACATAGCACTACCACAGAAGATGTGCTGCTAAGGAAAATGAGTAGACATGCCAGGATTTTATTAATATTTTTGTCATTAGAGGGCATCATAACTTTAGCCGTAGGCGACATATTTTTCAGCTTACACCGGTACATACTATTACATACCATTGTTTGTTAACTGGTTTATGCCCTCCCCTTCCTAAGGTCCTGAGTGCTAGGCACTTTGATTTTTTGCATAGTGAAAAATTTTCATTGCATTTACTTTAATGCAAATCTACAAATATACACTACATTTTAGTAAGCAAAAATGCCGGTCATTTTATCCTAAAAAATGTACATAAAAACGCTGAAAATCATTTAACCAGTTCTTGGGCATATTCTTACCTAGGTTATACAGTGGTTAGCAGCTCTAGGTGAACATGTCAAGATCACTTATCAGGTTTTTGTTCTTACTCTTGCTTATGTAGTCAACGAGCCGAACTGAGCTAGAGTAGAGTATTGGATTTACAACGAGCCCAAAACGAGCCTATTTTTAACAAAGCAAATTTATTGTACTGCTTGTTAACTTGATTTTTCTTATTTTTTCATTCAAAATGCCTTTCTTAATCGTATTTTAGAAATGTTTATTAAATACTAGGAAGAGCTATGTAAAAAATTCTGAGAGCGCAATATTTTTAAAAAAATATCGAGCTGAAGCGAGCCGAATTTACTCAAAATTTAAGCGAGCCGAGCTTAGACATTTCTGCTAGTTACAAGTCTGCCAAGAAATACTAAAGTCAACAATAAATACCAATTTTTGAGAATAAGTTCACCATAAATTACGTAGACGATTAAGTTGGGAACATATGCTATTTTGAAAAATAGCGGACGGATCACTCACAACCTTCAAGTGGGCCATATGTCGCTAGGGCCCACGTGTTGAACACCTCCTCGCCTCGTCGAATGTGTTCATTATAAGTTTTGCTATATTTTGTCAGATAACTACAAAACTAGAGCTGTTAGATTTATGGAAAGCATTAGAAGTGATATTATCAGTAATAAACAGTGGATTTGGTGGGATTTCCCGAAAATGGAAGACCATGAATGATGGGATGTGAGGTGCGGATGAAGTGTGGAAGATATTGTTGTCTCCAGGGCCAGCATATTGAGTAGGGTGCACTTAGTGTGACCAACAGGCGGTAATCGTGATGCTGAGATCATAAGCCATTGCATTAAAAACATGCCAAACCGGACTCTAATATATAAAAAATCAGCTGTTTATTATTTTGCTCGTGTATATTTGGAAAATCTATTGCTAAATAGATCAATTGCTATTTTTAATTACATTAAGACGAATGGTGCATTGAATGTTTCCATGAATTCATTTTTGTTTGTAGAACAGGTGTATATATTATGTTCTAATTAAGCTATTTAGCTATTGTTATTTTAAATGAAATAATTTCTTTGTTCTGTACAATTCAAAATTCATTGAGGGCAGCTGCTCGACGTAGTGTAAACTCGACCCGAATCTGAAACAGAAAAGATGAACCTACGCGAAAACCCTATTCCGAGAAAAATAAGATATTAAGTAGTAAATGATTTGAGTTTACGCAAATATAAAATTTCGTAAACTAGATCAGGACTTAGCATCTAATGTTTTTTTTGGTAAACTTTGCATGGCACTGCAAAATACATTCTCGAAGACAGGCTGGGCTACGTTCTTCCCTAACATTGAAAAATATAACAAAATTTAAATTTTTTATCAGCTATATTTGCCAATAGCTGTACATAGCAACCGGTAATTTTTTTATATTTTTGACCCTCCTGTGATGCTCAAGTGCAGAAAACATTAAATTTTTTTTAGTTTTTCGTACATCTATGGGACAGAGAACTGATATTTCATCATTGATTCAAGCATGTAAATATTTTATTTGTTTTTTCTGGTTTTGTTGTATATTTGCAACTCCAGGCAGTAGAGGTATCAAAATTTGCAAATTGACTATGTTCCTAAAATTGTTCGAAAATGGTAAAGCGACTGAATGAGCCTTTATCAAGACATTTTTATTCAATTTCAATGGATAGGAAGCCTTTAGTAAATATATACTTCTAGGATTGATTGATGTTATCATCTGTATGCCTTTATTTGAGTACATCTCTGCATCTATAATAGAATATTGATTTGATATGCTATAGATAAAATATTTTTTTAAAGTTATGAAAATTTATATTATGATATCCTCACTACCAGGAGTTGAAAATTCGCGCCAAAACCTATTTATTATTTTATGCCCAGCTGTACACATTTCCAAATTTGTCGTTTAAAATTATTACATAGAAATAAATTTTAAAATTTAATTATTTGAGAAGTCGATAAATATAAAGTTTTCGATTCTATAAATTCGAACAAATTTTTGCTAAATTTTTGTAAATGCATAGAATATGGTCAAGAACATACTAAATCTATATTTAGTATGTCCTTGAATATAGTGTGTTAAAAAGCAACACATAATGGGCTGTTAATTATCAATAAAATACTTTAATGGAAAACTTACGTTTAAAAGATGCATATTACAAATAAAAGAATGAGATTTATTGCCGTACAAATGCAAACGTTCCTAGAGTGTTAAAGTTTTTTGTTTGGAATTTGCAACTTTTCCTAAAGAAAACATTTATTAAATTATACAATAACATATCTTCAGTTTTAAGTTACATCAAGTCAAAATTATTTTTATGTATGCAATCTATGTGCTCTCAACAACTCCAGTGAACTTTTAAAAAGTATCAAAAAATTACTGAAGACTAGCTATTTTCACATCAGAGAGCAGGTGTTACTGTAGATGAATTGCATCATGGCCCAATGAAGTTTGCCTTGGTTACATCAAGGTAAACTCAATTTGGGTTGTCTTGGGTTGCATCTGTATGGAAGCACAAGTGTGTGTTTTTTTCCAAGTTTCAGCAAATCCAAATTATTACGGAAGTTTGTTGGCAATGCTTAGTGAATTGATGACACCGTAATTTGGCACCTTCATTGGTCAAATTTATTTATCACTTTACAAATTTGCTCAATGATTAATGAATAATAAATTAAATTACTCGATTGTGTGTCGAATTTACTAGATGCGATTTTCATGCCCATAGTGATTATTGATAACATCATACATATGTGTGCAAAAAATCAGGCTTGTTAATAGATTTAGAAAATTTCATATCATTAGTGTACTATTGGCTTCAAAGTCTACAAAATGACATCGTACTTTTTATTGAAACCATGTGGAAGCAGACTTGTCAACGAGCCGACATTTCCAAGCTCGGCTCGGCTCGTTTAAATTTTGTGTATGTTCGGCTCGGCTCGGCTCGGCTCGCCACATAAAATCTTTGAATGAGGCTCATTTTAGCTCGATATTTTTTTGAAAATATTGTGCTCAAAAAAGTTTTTACATAGCTCTGCCTATTATTTAATAAACATTTCTTAAATAAGATTATAGGAAAAACATACTGACTGCAAAAATAAGAAAAATCTCCATAATCAAATTAACAAGCAGAACTATAAACTTGCTTTGCCTAAAATAGGCTCGCTTTGGGCTCGGGACAGATCAAATACTGTGCTCAAGCTCGGCTCGGCTCGTTGACAAGTTTGTGTGGAAGTTTTAACAGGTTGTCGTCGCTAACTTTTTTCCTATGTAAGGGATGCTTGGGTTGCATTTTGCTCCCCAATGATTTTTTCCAATAACAACAAAGAACAATGAAGTTAGAATTGTGATAAACGAAGGGTGTGATTATTCTTAGAAACATGTTATGTTGTATATTTGGGTTTGACAATATAGTGCTGGAGACAAAATCTTTCTACCAAATAAAATTTTATTTTTTTGTGCATTTTCATATAATGCACACACTAATTGACTGCAATGGAAGCTTTTCATTTTTGTCTTTCGATCTGATCTTCAAGGATACATGAAGAATCTTCCTTCAAATAATAGTGGAATATCCAAGCAATCTAATTGTGGATTTGATTCTGAATGACAGATATGGAAGCCGAATAAAAAGTCTGCAAAGATTGTAAGATTGTTCTCATTTGAATACGTAATGTGAATCTTATGATTGTCAGCAATCCTGAAAAACCGCATAATAGAAATTTTCAATCACGTGGTAAAGGTTCCTGCGCATAAGCTAATGTTTGTAACAAAAGCTCACCATTGTTACAAATGCGTGAATAGATTCACAGAAATCTAGGTCTTGGCATTCAACATGATAATACATAATAAATTTTTACAATGCAGCTAAATTTCCAAATATATCTAAATTTTATCAACAACATGCACCTCAAATTGTACGAAATAGGTAAATATTTTGCAACATCCAAACAAATAAATTCAAAATGGTAATTCATGTATAATTAATCTGTTTTGACAAACATAAGAAGTGATGAAGTTTCGATTCAATATCATAAAATGTACACGTGATGTAGAAGTTCATAACCTTGTGGGGCGTAAATGCGCCGCAAGTGCAACGAACTTTTAATTAACTAGTAGAGTGTTTATTTACTGAAAAGTGTGATTCAACTGGGTTCTCGATAGCAATCATTTTGTGCTCAGAGTGAAATTTTGGCATTATTTTGTAGTAGTTAGTATTCATTGCATTGCTTTGTTCATCTATAGAAGTAAGTTGTTTTTGAATTTATAACCTTTAAAATTGTTGAAGTTATTTAAAATATATTTTGTAGTTATTAACTATGCTCTAAAAATGTTGGATTAAAAACTCGAATAAGCTCAATACCTGAAGTTGATTTAGTTATATATATATATNTTAAAATATATTTTGTAGTTATTAACTATGCTCTAAAAATGTTGGATTAAAAACTCGAATAAGCTCAATACCTGAAGTTGATTTAGTTCTCTATATATATATATATATATATATATATATATGGGGTACTGAAACTCCAAAACTCGGATTTTGTACAACATTTTTCCTTTTAGATTTGACTAAATTTGGATTCCTCATACATTTTTCTACATGTTGTGATAACAATTTTAAAAGTCTTGATGACCTTCTACTTCTGACTTTCTACTATTGATTGTAAATTTTTTTCCAATCGATATAGAAATATATTAATTTTTCTATGCATCTAAATTGCTAAAATTATGTATTATTAACAAAACAGAATATTGGATGGAGATTTTATAGACATATTTTAGTTTAACAGTATGCCAAAAAATCTAATATGCAAGTATAATTTTTTAAATTGGTGTCATTCTTTATTGAAATTGAAAAGTTTATTCCGATCTCGCACTGGTCCTGCTTCATGTTGTGTTTTTTGTTCCCTGTACCACCATTCGGGCGGATCTGGTATTGAGATCAGGTCAATTTCCTTAAAAATCTATTAACTACACCACCATCATTGTTTTGGGAAATCTGGTGAGAAAAGACATTACTAGAGACTATTATTTCTACTGAATTATTTTTAACTTGCATTGGTAGTAGACATTAATTTATCCTGTATAATTTCAAATTATCCGAATATTAAAAAAAGGTCTAGAACTCGAGGTATTATATCAATAATTTTGAAAATCATGACTCCTAACAGATAAGAATTTGAGAGTTGAATGATCTTATCTGATTAATAGAAGGTTATGTACGAATGCAAAATATTCTTCATAATCTCAGAATTTCTTAAAAATTTGGTACAAAAATGCTGAAACTTCAAAAATTTATTAAAATCAATAGTGAATAGATTTTGAAAATCATTTGAAATATGTGATACAACAAACATAATATGTTGAAGAAAAATTAGTTGGGTTTTACTTCAGAAGTCTTCTCGAATAGATCCGCCAGTTTTCAGAATCTGAAATACACAAATTTATAGTTTTTTTAAACATTCAGTGTGTTAATATACTTGTCCGTATGTTCATCTTAACACACTTCTTGAAAAATATCAACGAATCACATCAATGACGACTAAGGCAACCCACGCCATGGGGGTTGGATGATGATTCATTGCTGTTGAAGTGTAGCAGGATTGAATCTTGATGACTCTACAAGGCCTCTAGCAAACGCCTTGCGTGTACAGAACATCTGAAATCTGGTGTCAGTAATGTACTTACAGTTTTAAATTTACCAGTGTCCAGCTATTTTATTTCATACAAAGTGCCAGTTTCATTGAACACTTTTATTGTGTATGATATTGTGTTTGAGAAATATCAATATTGCGTTGACTTGATTAGGTGCTGATACAAAGCAAAAAAAGAACGTGGCCAGCTACAAATAACTGGGAGGGGACTAGAATAGCTCGTAGGTAAAGATGCATCGTTTTTCTACGATGTTAGTTTATTTTTCATAAGTAATTTTGACAAAACAGTGAGGAAGTCTCATAAGGTAACAAGGATTTGTACTTTTTAGATATTGACCAGTGGTTTTTTTAGAAAGGTAGGGTGAGAAACCCTCTCCAGTCCCCCTTGACAACATCCTTCAACAACTTCCCTGAAACATTATAGGTACTATGTATTAAGTGTACACAGATTTATTAATTCTGCCGAAGAAGGTCTGTCAATTTCTTTTGTAATTTCTTAAATACCAAAGTTTGGTGGATGTTAGATGAAATGCATCATATTGGATTGGAAAAATGTTTGATATATTTCAAAAGGTGTAAGATTATATAAAAAAATTGCAGCGTTTGACAGATATTTCCCGAATCCTTACAAGGTTTGGAAAATTTTAGCAAAATTTGCAAGTTATTAGCAAAATTTGCCAAATATTTGGCAAAAATTGCCAAACAATTTGATCGATTTGGAATTTGCCAACATTTTTGTAAGTTTGCACATATTAATATAATAGCTGTACTCTACTTTGCTTCCCCATGGGGGACTGCACTCCCATAGTCCCACTTAAATTCGCCATTGATTAATATTATTATTATTATTCTTGTTACTTGTCACAGCTTCATGCTGGTATCCCCTTCAGCTCGGGGAACTCACCAGTTCCAAGGGAGGGGAGCTATCCTCAGGACTCTAGCTGTTCCTAACAATTCTGCTACTGCTCCTCACTGCTCCTAGTGCTCCTACTTCTACCGCGACTACTTCAACCTTCTTTAACTTCCACAGTCTTTCGATTTCCTCTGCCAACTCCCTGTACTTGTCTATCTTCTCTTTCTCCTTGCTTTATACATTTCTGTCCTTTGGTACTGCTATGTCTATCACTGTTCCTAATCTTTTCTCTTTGTCTACCACTACTATGTCTGGCCTCCGTGCTTCTATCACTTTGCTCGTCTGTATTTTGAAGTCCCACAGTATCTTAACGCTCTCATTTTCTATGACGCCCTGTGGCTTGTGCTCATACCATTTGCCATTTGTCTCCAGCTTCTAACCGATGCTGCCTGCTCAAGCTCCAATGTACCATTCTTCCCAACTTGTCATGCCTGAAATTATACTCATTCTGTGCCAACCAGGGATCCAACATGATTAATCGCCAACGCGATTAATCGAGATTCATCGGATGGATTAATCTATCGTGCTGGTCAAGTAGATTAGATTAATCGTAAAAAGCGTGCTCGATTAATCTAGATTATTCTAATTAAAGGGGGTGCTACACTGACGATTTTTGTCCAAACTTTTGTCCAGATTTTTGTTTAAACAAAAATCCGCAGTGTAGCACATAAAAATCCTGACAAAATTTGGACAAAAAATCCGCAGTGTAGCACACAAAAATCCTTAGAAATTTTGGACAAAAATCCGCAGTGTAGCACTTAAAAATCCTGACAAAAGTTTGGACAAAAATCGCCAGTGTAGCATGGTCTTAAGTTGATGCTTATGCATTCAGTTACGTGTTGTCATTTTCGGTTTGATCTTATCTATGGCCACTACTTTTCTGTCTATATGCTTCTTCACCCAGTTCGTTCTTATTGCTTGTTCCTGGGCTGCCATTATCAGTGCTTCTGTTTCTCTTTTTAGTCCTGCCTTCTTTAAACACTTGTTGCTTTCTTCTCTGTCACATTTTTCTGTGTTCCTCCAGTATTCTTCATGCATCACCTCTTGTATTCTTGTCTTAGCCTCGTCTTCATTTCCTCATGATCTGTTCTGTCCCTCTCTATCATTCCTAAGTACTCGTACCCCTCTTTGACTTCCTCAATCTTATCACCACTGCTCGTCCTTAAGCCATCTCCATCTATACAATTGCCTTTTGTCATTGTCACTGTCGCACATTTCCCTAATCCAAATTCCAACCCAGAATCTCTGCTTGCCTTCTTCAATGTCTCCACTTGCTTCTGCAACATCTTCCTTGAACTAGCATACATCTTCAGGTCGTCCATGTACCATAGGTCACTCACTGCTCTACCATTCTTCTCCAACTCATAACCTATGCCTGTCTCATTATTATTATTATTATTATCTCTTACTTCGCACAGCTTCATGCTGGTATCCCTCTCAGCTCGGGGAACTCACCAGTTCCCAGGGAGTCTGAGAGCTTTCCTGAGGACTCTAGCTGTTCCTAACAATGCTGCCTTCTGTGCTACTGCTCCTTCCCACTTTGGTACTCCCAACTCCTCCAAGTATCTCATGCTTCTTACTCACTGCTCCTAGTGTTCCTACAACTACAGGGACTACTTCGACCTTCTTTAACTTCCACAGCCTTTCTATTTCCTCTGCCAACTCCCTGTACTTGTCTATCTTCTCTTTCTTCTTGCTTTCTACATTCTTGTCCTTTGGTACAGCTATGTCTATCACTGTTGCTAATCTTTGCTCTTTGTCTACCACTACTATGTCTGGCCTCCTTGCTTCTATCACCTTGCTTGTCTGTATTTTGAAGTCCCACAGTATCTTAACCTTCTCATTCTCGATGGCTCCCTGCGGCTTGTGCCCATACCACTTGTCTCCTGCTTCTAACCCATACTGCCTGCTCAAGCTCCAATGTACCATTTTTCCTAACTTGTCATGCCTTAACTTATACTCATTCTGCGCCAACTTCTCACATCCTGCTATCAGATGATCTGCTGTCTCACACTCTTTCTTACATAGCTTACACTTATCACTTACTTCTGCTCTTCTGTCTATATGCTTCTTCACCCAGTTCGTTCTTCTTATTTTTTAGTTTCAAACACATTTGGAAGAAAATAATGTTGAAAATATAATATATTCATAGTTAGGCAATGCATTTTTCAATAAATAATTATTGTTTTTAATAATATTAAACAGTATTTTTAACTATTTGAAATTTGATTTAGGAAAACATTTCTTTATGTTTTTATTATAAATTTGTGATATTTCAATTGGCTAAAAGTTTTACATCTAATTTTTTAGATATGTTCATAAGAAAAGCAGTACTTAATATTGAACAGAAGAATGGGCTACAGTAATATCAGGTAGTTGAACCTTTTAATTGCATGTGTTTGATGTAGTTTTTACAAAGAAGGCTTTGGAGCTCCTAACTCACTAAATATTAAAGATATCTAAAATCTAAAAGCATCACTTGATAGAGGATAGTCTGCTCTTTCATGCAGGGACTTGTCTAGGTGCAGCACTTTTGACTTCAAGTACGACGTGACTGAACTGAACTTTGGTTGGGTGATCAATTTACTAAAAATAAAGTAGTTGAGGACAGTTGTTGCCATCGGCTTTATTTTCTGAAAACTAAGTATGGTAATAATTTGACTGTTTTTGGAAAATGGAATTTTCCATTGAACCAAAGTAAATAATTTCATATACGTCAACCACGGGAATAATTTTTATGACAGATTTTCACTATCACACTTTCCCATTTCCATGGCCTAACACGACGCGTGATGAAATCAATCCCCGTGAAAATAATTGCTTTTCGCGGGGCCTTTAGCGATGGACCTTTTGCGAAATATTATTAGCCAACAAAGAATTCTATATTCGAAACTTCGCGTAAAAACACATTTAGAATTCGTTAAACTGCTGTAAATTTATTGTTGCATATATATATATATATATATATATATATATATATAAGGTTTTGGGTTAATATATTAGGCAAGGCATACACAACATATGAGTGAAAAAATCTAGAGAATCATTTTGTTTCTTTTCATAGTTTGCATAGCAGGGGTGTATAATATTGTACTGCAATAACATTATAAAAAAATATATTGTCTACATTTTTCGGCTACAAAGTGAACTATTTAAATTTGTTTCGACATATTGAAAAGAAATTATTTTAGAATGAAATATTATTCCTTTCCTAGTCATGGATAACATCTTCATTTTTCAGCTTTAATAGATTAGAATTCCTTGATTGGAATAATGCCGGTTTATATTCAGAGTAATTGAGAGTAAGTTGTTCTGTAAGCCGCAAAAGGTGCATCTTCAAATTTATCTTAGTATGACAAAATTATTGCAAATAAATTTTTTTATACATTTTTCCCCAAAGTAATTTTTTTTGAAATGTTGGCAAGTATTGTTTTGACATGCATTCTTGAATACATACACATCTACTGCTATCCAAAGATTTTCCAAATTCCTCGACTCTATAATTTTGCTTGTTGTTTCTGTGAAGATCTCCAGAATTATGCCTAAATTTTCAATGTGATTCACAAGAACAGAGGACGAACTTGGTCAATCTAACCTTTTGGTGCAATTTTGAAAAGTTGCATAGCGGCGCTTCATCATGTTAAAAGTTGTTGTCGTAAACTCTAAAAACTCGAATTAATTGTTTTATACTTTTGTGATAACATCTGGATATCAATGATTTACATTTAATAGTACAAAAAATGTCCCAGTGAAGTGGCCATGTAGAAATCAAAATGTACATGTTATAAAGCCACAGATGCAAACATAGCCGTAGGGCAAACAGCGCCGTCCCTATATGTATAGCTAAGCAATATAAAGTATTGTTCAACATATTATTATTATTATTATTAAGAAGCTTTTATTTAAACAAAAATTTTTAACTTACATATATATTAAATTGCATTAATAAAATCTTAATCCTTGTGTTGGGCGACATGTATTACAAGGTCAGACGATATAATGGGTTCAAGGATCTTCAATTGTCTAATTTGCTTTGGAAAACTTCCAAAAAAAGTCTTTTAACTTATGATTTACATCTTTAGGTGCACTAAAAATATTAATAGATGTTTTCAAGTGAATGAAATTTGATAGTGGAAACACTCGATGAAAAAATATTGAAATGTCTTCGATTTTCTACAAATTTTGCTTTCAAAGATTTGAACTTCATAGATTTGAACGACATACAGTCTTAAAGTATACAAAGTTATAGATTTTAAAATCAAATTTATTGTTTAAGAGTTTATTAAAGAGAAAAAGATCCAAAAGTTGAAGTTTAAAAGAGATAGGCAAAATATTTAATAGAATTAAGCGAGACTTGTAATTTTCTTGTTGTATTATCCAACGAGAACATCTTCTTTTGAAATTTCTCCAAACGATTTACATCACTTTTATTAACATACCAAATTGTATGCTATTATGGCGGCTTACACAAATGTAAAATTTCTTAAACATATTTGTCTTGGCCGAAAGATATGAATGTGCCAGGTGTGAAAGACAATAAGCGACAATTGCTTATCTCATTTTAGGACAGCTGGGTTTGTCAACAAAGTATTGTGCAAAATCTGTACCCGTAACTTCAATAGAGATCAACTTAGTAAAAATCATTTGGAAGTTTTGTCATTTTTCCAATAATAGAACAATGTAAATTGCAGACTTATTTATGTGACATGTTTTTCTGTCCCATCCCATGGCAATAACATTCCTATGGACAACATGATTGTGTAATTACATAGCTCCATTACGGAGTACCCTACTAGTTTTATTGTAATCCAAAAAAATTGGCATAGATGGGATCTATAAAAGTTTAATTCATGCACTCTGTCGTTTACTAATCAGTATTATCGGTTGAATTCCTTTATGTGTAATGACAAAAATTTTGATAATCTGTTTATGCGACAAAATATTAACTGGTTGCTATTATCAAACAAGTCACATAGTTAATCATACAAATGTGCTGTGTTTTTGAAAAACTAACTCAAGCCATTTAGGGAAATGAGAAAATTCCGTTACTCTACTTTTCTACCTTGTTTCGTGCTTGTTTCCATCGTTGTGTTTTATTATCCATACCAAAAGAAAGTTTTTATCGCGGATCTTACAGCTATTTCCGAAAAAATAAACAGTGATTTTTTTAAAAGATTCAATCGAATTCAAGAAACATGTCCTGACTTATATTCTTTGATATTTTCTTCTGATAATGATCACATTGATTTTTGTAATAAATCCCATCGAATTCAGAACTGTGCAGATACAGAACTACAATATTACAAAGATTTGCTTAATGATACTTGTAGTTATGTTTTACTTGATCGTCAGCATAGAAGAATGTTTAATGACTTGAAGCAATCTTGGAACTCAAATCACAAAGATATGAATAGGAAGAATATGATCATGTGTATACTTAGGAAGGCTGTTCCATTATTAGATGATGCCGATTACTTTGCAAATCAAAATATTATGAAACTGCTTGACCTGGATCACTTATTGCCAAAGGAATCCTTAGCAAATTGGTCGCGAAGGCAGAAATACCATACATGTGCCGTAGTATATTCTAGTCCTTATCTTTTGAAATACAATCATGGTGACCTTATTGATAGCCATGATGGTGTGATCCGGTTCAATGCAATTCCTATTCGTGGTTTTGAGAAGCACGTGGGTACTAAAACAACACTTCATGTCATGAATATGCGGAACTTCTTCAATCGATTTAAGATCAAAGATACATTTTACCATCCGGAGATTGAATCCTTAATTTGGTAAATTTTTATTAATTTTTATATTTTGTCCCTACATCAATTTGATGTATGTACATGTTGCTAGAATTTTTCGTAATTTAGAAGACTGGGATTTTCTTAGTGCATTCTGTTCTAGCAGCTTACTTTCATACTCCCTCTGTTCCGAAATAATGTTTACATTTGGGATAGACCCTTCCGGTTATCACTGTTTTTGGTGAACTTTAAGCTTTATTAATTTTCCTTGATTGATTACGATCTATGTATTACGTCTGGACCAAAAAAATTTCCATGGCTTCGTTTTTTAATTAATAAGTTAAATTTTTTTGTTGCAGGTACAAACCTAAATGGCTACAAAAAGATTACGTCCAACTTACCACTTGTCTAATGAACAAAGAAGTTGCGATTTTTCAAGATTTTCTGATGAATATGTTAAGCAGAAATCCGCCCAAGCTGAAGCATGGAGTTATAAATACAACGTGTCGAGAGTCTCAATTTCAAAACTTTGGAGAAATGCTTCTAATCAACTTCGAACAGGCAAAATATTGATGAGCATACACTGTAAAATTGAAGACTCCTTATCTTAAATAAAATGTTGTTTTGTTTAATAAATATTAAAATTGGTTTTAATAGTATTTATAAATGTTTTCCAATAATTATAAAAAGTTTGGAAATGTAAACATTATTTTGGAACAAAAAGTCATGATAATATGTAAACATTATTTCGGAACAGAGGGAGTATTAAATTGTTTCTTCTGATTTACTCCATTCTTTACTGTATTTTTTCAGTTTCCATTTCTATTTTTTCTCCTTGTTGGCCCATCAACCCTGATGCTATTGATATTCTCTTTTTTACAATTTTGATATATATATATATATATATATATATATATATATGAATCAGAGTTGAACCTGGATCCAGATCCAGCCCAAATCAACTTGGTTTATAAATATATATATATATATATATATATATATATATATAATTTCATTTATATATATAGATATATATATATATATATTTATATATATATATATATATATATATATATACTTATGTTTTTAATAATCTTTACATATTGCACGTGCGCCTTGAAAACTAATTTGAACAGAGAATCGCTCAGACTTATTGACTCGCTTATAAGAGATGTCTTTAGTTGAAAGATTTGGTAACATATTTAATCATTTAATTTTATGAGAACATTTAAATTATTGGAAATTTAACATTTATTTAATATGATATCCTTTGTAAAATGGATTAAATTTTTACACATAATTTTCTAAAAAAGCTGTGGTTCATACATTTGGAGTTTATATGCGAGATGATAAATTAGCTTGGAATGTGGGACGAGCCGGGTATGGGTCAGATATAAGCTTAAATATTTACAGTCCTAATATGGCCTATTGCATGACACATGTTTTAGAGCAATCATAACTAATGTTTTCACATTTGAAAGGTTTAAAATGCTGTACATGTGTAATTGGCAAAGTTGTTGAAATAAAAATGTCCGACTTTTAGAAGCAACCCTGTATTATTCTGTTTAAGAGATATTTTCAGTGCCTATTAAACGCAACTCTTTCAGTTTATATATATATATATATATATATATATATATTCTATATAAAAACAAATTTATTCTAAATTATACATGTTTCGCTACATAATCATAGCTTAGCTTCATCAGTGATAAAATTGAGGGAAATTAAAGATGGCTTTAGAATAAATGTAATACTTTGAAATTATTTAATTTATATACTGTATATATATATATTTTTTTTAACGAAAATTCTCGTGAAAACTTTTATGTATTTTAAGGTATAGTCTCAAAGATCTAGATTTTTTAAGAAATCTTCGTCAGGACATGAATGCGAACAATATTGACCATCCTGGTGATATCACTGATTATTTTATGTTTCAAACTCGTGCAGAAGTACCTCATCTTCGTCTCTTAAAGGTATGCTATAATGCCGTAATTTTATATTACATTAGATCATCAGGCTGAACTTGGTTTAACATGGAGTTTCACCAGCCATTGTATCCTATGTGACACAAAATGAAAATTTCCTTCGAAGTTACACTTATTTCACAAACTTTTCATTTACCCAAATTACGAAAGTATTCTTAATGCTGATTGATCTACACGGATTTCTTAAAAGCTCACTTCGGTATATCAATATTTTAAATTATCACAAAATTAGGAGAATAAACATGTTAATGAACGATGTTAATCTAATCTGTTCATAATATCCCAAAATGTATTAACGCTGACTAGCTTACAGTATTATTGTAATGATTTTTAAATGGTAACGGGTCATTGTTAAACAGGTCGGGTCGAGTTATGGACAAAAAAATGACCCGTTTCCCAACGGGGTCTAGACTTGTAAATCTAGCGGTCACGTGTCAATTATTACATTTAAACTTTAAGTGTATTGTATAATTCCTGTTTCACTCATGTTTAGTTATAGCTTAATATAATATGTAATATCTAAAGTTCGTATTTACTAGTTTGTATAGTCATTTTATTTTATATAAAAGCTTTCCTAATAAAGTTTCTCATCATAGTTCTCATTTCTCATGGTTTTATAAGGAATATATGTATTTTAGGGATGGTTTTCTTATCAAATCAGGAAGACGTTTGATATTTTCAATTACACATTGCTTTCTGAAAACAGCAACTTTGTTTCGTCTGGTACTATAGGACTGTTAATTGCTCTCAATGTCTGCCACAAAGTCAACATATTTGGGGCTTATACTCACCATAAGCGGTCAGCAGATGGAACCTACTGGGCCCTCAAATCCAGTAGACTTCATTATTATGAAACCAGTGCTCCAAGGAAATTACTTCGAACTACATATTATCCAATAAAACCCGAGGAGCATGCATTTGTAGCAGAACATGAATTTTTAAAAGACATAACCGATAATTCAACAGAAGGCATTCTTTCACTTGATGGGTTTAGTGAACTTAAATGTTCGTGAATGCTACGGAAGGTTACTCCCCTAGTAGTGGTATCAAATGAAAACAAGTTGCCATTCTATTCTCCAATAAAAACTATTAGACATTCTGTAAATATAAATGTTAATTTATGTCACTGAACAATTGTAATTGTGTAAATATAACTAAATAATGTCAACTTAAAATGTAAGCAAAACTTTCGAGTGCTTTAATGAAGGCTGTTTAAATGTTCAAATTGATTTCTGAGTTTACTGTAAATCACCTTATTGTTAAATTATTTCTTCATTTTCATTGAGAAAAATTTGTGATACGTTTTTGTGTGGAGCACTAGTGATAGACATTCTATTCCTTTTTAATCTAACTTAAAATGTCCAAAATTACCTAAAAGCGTTAGTTAGAAAACGATATTTGTATTCTAAGGCAATTATTTATATGCAGGCCTGCCGTGGGATGGATTTCGAATTGGGCTGTGCTTGTGCTAGGAATGTTTACATGAGAAAAAGAAAATTTTACTTGTAATTTCCAAATGATAAAAAACATTTTCCTTAAAATTAATCAGCCATGAATTTTTGGCTGATGCAAATGCTCTGCAAGTACAGAGCGCTTCTGGGTGGAAGATTAGATCTGCTTCTCAGAAGTCTTTCTCACTTTTTGCAGATTTATGTTGATGTATATTAGCAGAGAATTTTGTGATAAAATATGTAAAAACTGAAATATTCTACGCGATAAAAAAGTGATTTCATCTTGAGACCACTCCTGATAATATGAATAGCGGCATTAGTTATATTAGGCAAGTGATCCAAATTTAATACGTTAACAAGTGAAAATGCAACCGTAAATAGCACCGTTAAAAATGCGTTTTACGTTAACATGACCGTAAACCAACTCGTTGACTTGCACTCGGAATTAATTTACGAATGAATGTTTATGTGAAACTCGTGTTTTTTATGCATAGGTTTACAGTATATATAACGTATTGTATGTTGCAGTTGATTTTTACCAATAGCTTTGATGCATTTCGGTTCTACACATATCTTCAGATGTATTTATGCAAAGGAATTTATATTAAGCGTTTTCGCAAGTTCGAGCTGATTAATTAATCCTTTATATTTATATTTGTGAGCAATATATTCTCTAATGCGATTGAAGTTATGCATAAAAATTCGATACATGAAAAATTTACAAATCATTAATTTAATCAAACTGAACCAAAATAAATGGAAAGTTTGATGGAACTGGTATTTAAATTGGGTTTCTGCTTCTTAATAGAAATTGATTCTGATATCTTAGTGCATTGAGCTATGCCCAAAACTAGTAATCAATAGAATTGAGGCCAGGAATTCATGGTGGCTACGAGAACATCATATCCTATGCTGATCCAATCTCGAAAGTGTTCTTTCAAAAATTTGGCGAAGTGTAGAGGGGCTACTTCTTGCATAAAAATGGTACGGCCGAATGCACGACATTGCTTCAGTTGAGGGATAATGTGATCTTTGAGCATTTTACGAGTGTACAGAAAGCCTTTAATGAATCATTTTTATCACTGACGACTTCAATCTTTCTTGATGCGAGTAGAGAAGGAAATAATGAAGAGACGCTAGAAATTTTTTGTTTTCTAGAATTGTTTTGCAAACGTTTTAAAAACATTTCAGTATTAAAAATGATTTTTAACTTTTACTTTCTATACCAGTTTTCTCCTCTTAAGAATAAATGTAAACCTAATCTATTCATATTTGTAAAGTATTTAACTCCCTTTTATTTTATCAGCTATTCGGATTTTCAAAGCAATTGGACCGTTATTAAGGAAAATAACTAAATAAACGATGTATGTAAAAAGTTCAATAAAATAGGGTTACTATAATAACGAATGCACCAAGATAGCAGAATCAATTTTTATTAAGAAGAAATCTCCTTTATATTCCAAGTATCATCAAACTCTCCAAATATTTTAGTTTATTTTGTTTATTTGAATTATTTATTATACATTGAATTTTATACATAACTATTTAACCTTAAACAGCCTAGTGTGCTTTTTGAAGGACAAACCGTTTCTTCACATTTACAAAGAATTTTGTCCAAGCCTATTTCAAATTTGAAAATCTTGGGGCACGGGTAGGTCTATTGGAGAACATACTTTAATGCAATTTTGAAAATGTCTATTAAATCATATTTCTGTGGCAGAGGTTGTTGAAAAGATTAACAAGTTTTCTTTGAAAAAGATTTAAATTCCCTCCATACCTAGTGCTAATGTATTTTGAAGGTTTTGAGACCATGGCGGCAACAAAGAAATTTGACTGTTTCTTGATATGTGCAAAGATATTCCAAACCCATTGAGGCGTGCCGTGCGCAAAGTCAGAGGTCTCCTCTATCACGCTGTGCTTTCAGATTGAACACAGCTTTAATAGTTTTGGAGCCATAAGCATTTAAAATTTTTTAATAGGATCATAAAAAATTTTCAAAAATCCCAGGCTTGATACTATATATTGCATCTGCTTAATAAATTCTTTTGCATAGATATATTTGAAATGGAGTACCGAAAACAGTCAAAGCTATTTATAACATGACGTCATACACAACATACTGTAAACCTATCTTATCCGCAAAGTAATTCCGAGGGCAAGTCAATGATTTGGTCTACGGTCATGATAACGTAGAACGCCATTATTTAACGGTGTTGTGTTCAGTTGCATTTTCACTTGTTTACGTATTAAATTTGGATCACGTCCCTTAATTCATATATTAATAAGGTTGGCGCTACGATGAGCTCATGAAATATGAAACGTTTGGCGAATTAACGTAAACGTAATGCAAATGCAACACAATTGAATTTACCTTTGGTAATGGATTAAGTGCTTATGCATATAGTATTCAATGCATCATGCAAATTCAAGAGATAGGGTCAATGGATCAAAAGCAAAATATGATGGGCCTTGACGGGATTGAGCCGGGCTTGGGTTTAAGAACTTGGCCGAATTCCAACACTGCCGCGGTAAAATGAGTCCCGACATCATCACCCTTCCATTCCCACAGTGAGAAAACAATATAAAAAGAAGAAACAGTGCAATTGAATTAATTGAAAAATGTGTTTGTTAATTTACACTAAGTTGAATATAGATAAAATTTTGTGAATTAATATCTTTTCTGTAATTGAAAAGGTTACGGAAAATGCAAAAGATGCTTTACAAAAGGCGATGTGAGTAAGAGTTGGGCATTAACTTAGTTTATCCTGACCTGTACTGACCTAGACGATTGCATTCACTTGTCTCTACTTTAAGCTGATTAACTTGTGAAATTTTATAGAACAAGAAATTACAAAAATATTCACGTGCTAAATACCGCTGCGTTTCATTGGCATTAAATCATAATTAGCTACAAACACATTGTTGGTTTTGTAAATAATATTGCGTTACAAATCTCAGAACTCTTCACACTTAAAACTTGAATAGTGATGAAGTTGTATTATTTTCTACTAGTTTCTACTATATATTACTTGTACAGTATAAGAGATTGAATTGTGAACATAATTATGTGTTGTGCTATCTACTGTTTTTAATTAACTTGATAAAATTAGTTCACTTCAATTTGATTTTTTTTTCACATAAAAATATATTTGAGGTAATACAATATTTTTACAAATATCATATTTTTCACAGTAAATATAAGCACCATTACTGGCAATTACTTGTTGACAATGTGCAAAAAGTTTGTCAATTTCACACTGAAGCATATTTGCATCCAGGGAACTTATGAATTGCGTCACAGCCACTGATAACTATTCAGGAGAATTTGAATTATGCGTAAAACTTGCAAGCAATGCATATCTTTCTCTTGGTTTTCTTTTAATAACAATCCTTGTTCATAATTTTCAAATTTTTGTGTCATTTGGATGATATTTACTGAATGACATGTATTAATTTTTTCCAAGTCAGCAGAATTTGATTGAAAGGAATCTCTCATAAAAAAATTTTTGTTGAAATTGCTCGTTTGCCACATTTGTTAACAATTGTTTGACAGGTGCTAATTGATTAGTCATAACCCGTTGTTAATTCATGAATAATGTGGGCATGGTTATAGAATGGAGTTAATCACACATCACATAATCAAACTATGAATAATTTTAGAATTTAGATGTGTGCGTGTTGGAGAATTTGTTGTATATGGTACAAATTTTAATGAATAATGTATACTGACATTGTGTCTCATTATTAATGAGGGATTGCATTGAATCCAACCAAGAATGTGACGTGGCCTTACATGATGCTTTTCATTAATACACAATTCTTATATTAGTTTTACACAGCAGTCTTCTTTTTGCATTTCTTTTTGGTTTATATGGATTTTCGGGATTGTACATATTTGTAGACTGTTACATCTTTTGTCGACTTTGCACGTTTTTCTGTTTTATTTGGTTTATGACTCTTGCATAGCTGTATACATTAAATGGGGTTTTCCGCTTTTTGACCAGCTTTATCGACTTTGTACACCTTTTTCAGCTTATTTCTTGGTTTATGACTCCTGCGTGGGTGAATACATTACACGGATTTTCTGCTTTTGTAACTTTAATGCGTGAATACGATGACACATTGGTTATTCAAAGTTGATGTCGATTTTTTCCATCGATAGATATGATTTCCAATTGTTAAATTTGTAAACTCCGTGATGCATTCGCCATTCTAAACGTACAAATACTGTAGAATGCTTGTCTTGTTCTAGAAGCACGTGCAACACTCAGCAAGCATTCCATCTTTAGATATATTAAAACACAACCGATGAAACTACTAGTTATTATGTCATTCTATCTAATGAGAAAACAAGAGCATGTTCATTCCATGGGTAACAAGTATTCAGAGAATAAGTTAATTCCAAACTTCTTCTTACAGAATCAGGCCTCCGGCCAAAGCAATAAACCATTTCCAATACCTAATGTCTCAGCTCATTTTAGACTAGAGAAAATGCAATAATTATAGCTACATGCAAACCGCGCTTCCTAACCGTACTCATCCTTATACCTAATACCTACTATCACCTAGACTAGAGGAGTCAAACCAGAGGACCATTTAAAGCCTCAGGTTATCCTACCTTTCGCCCGGAGTGATACCTTAAGCGTTGATCATGTTGATCAAATACATATAAAATAATAAATATAATAACAGATAATAAGAGGGCACTTTATGAAAAAGATCTTATCCGAAAAATGCTAAAAAGTAATGTTAGTTAAATATACGGCTGGGGAAATCTATAATAGTTAAAATAAAAGCAACTGGAAGCTAGGGTAGCAATACTTAAATTACCAGAAATCACACATTTTAGTATTTACAAATAATAGACAACAGTCACTCACTTGTGATCAAACGGTGAGTAATAGCAGAACAAATATTTAAAACTACTGCGATGTCTGAAATTCAAATTACGCAAACAAAATGGATTCCTCGTACGAGCAACCAATCAGAATATAAAGAATATNATAATAACAGATAATAAGAGGGCACTTTATGAAAAAGATCTTATCCGAAAAATGCTAAAAGTAATGTTAGTGAAATATACGACTGGGGAAATCTATAATAGTTAAAATAAAAGCAACTGGAAGCTAGGGTAGCAAAACTTAAATTAACAGAAATCACACATTTGAGTATTTACAAATAATAGATAACAGTAACTCACTTGTGATCAAACGTTGAGTAATAGCAGAACAAATATTTAAAACTACTGCGATGTCTGAAATTTAAATTACGCAAACAAAATGGATTACTCGTACGAGCAACCAATCAGAATACAAAGAATATTAA
>CABFPE010000168.1:1271456-1282115 GCA_900660155.1 Hofstenia miamia | reverse complement strand
ATATTATATATATATATATATATATTTAGAGTTTTGTAGTGCGTCCAATACTTTACATTTATATTTATTAAAAAAACATTAAAGCAATGTGCAATTCTAACTGGCATCTGCAAATATAAAACAAACACATCTATTCCAAGTTTATTTGACTATGTTTAGGGTAAGTAAGACTTAGTGCAAGGCCTACTAAATGCCTACTAAATTTAGTATGCCCTGAATACTCATAGGAGTGAAAACTTTAAAGTTATAGCAATATTTGTAGAAACTTGTCAATAAATATATTTTGAAAACAATATGTGAACTGTCAATATCAATGACCCATGGGATTATAACTTATATGGCATAAATAAAATAACACAGTTACTAACTTGTTTATGAATTTGAAAATAATATAATGATAATGACCAAATTTTTTGTATCAAATGCAAAATTTTATGAATCTAAATTTTTATCACCCACTCAACATGTTGTGTGACATGTGGTATGGTTCTAATTCCCTTTGCCTTTTTTGCGTGATACTATGCCGTAGGTGATTTGAATCTTTCGATTTATGATTAATAGTTACTCCATAATATTTGATGGTTTCAACTTGAATAATTTTAGCCATCAATATTTTATTGGGATTTGCGACTAAGTTGTAAATATTAGAATACTTTACAGTTGAGATACTTGTTTAAGTAAATGAATTAATCATTGACGGCATTTAGCGATATCTATGGGTTTAATTAATGTTTCTTCTTTGATATTTTCAAGAAAATGCAAGTAGCGTATGATACTTGTTTTTGTCCCATTTTTGTTTAGTCAATTAATCTACCAAAAATAGGTATTACATTTACTGTGCTGTATTTAGTTCACTATTCGATTTCTTGTAATCTGATATAACTCGTTAATGACTAACCCTCGCCAGTTTTGTATCGTAAGTAAGTTTTGCAAGCTCGATTTTTGAATTCCAGGATTCATTTCAGTTTGAGAGTTAACCAATAAAAAATTTATGTTTAAAAAGAAGTTATCTTTAGCAAAATTGAAATTCCAAGAACATTTTTTGTCTAAAATGAATTCGTTTGATAGGCATTATTCAATCTATCAATAACTCAATTTTTCAATCAAGTTTAATATTTTTACTCAATAAATGACATATAGACGCCATTTTCACGTTTTGACTCAATTTTAATTCAATCTCCAGAGATATGATTGTAAATATATGCGACATCCACTTACTATAAATTTCTCAGCCAATCAACATTGCTGCGCATTGTTTGAAATACATATATATTATCCCTATACGTTATTGCGTAAATACGAATTTTATCCTATTCGAAGAATATTTTAGGCGCACACAAAAAAAATATACTGTGAAACGCATAAAGTGGGCAATAGTAGTCATGTGCAACAATTCTGCTTACCAAGAAGACTGAAAAAACCGAGTGGATTTGATAAATATGACTCAAATTTTGCCTCAATTTTTAATCAAATTTAACTCAATTTTTTATTGAAATTTTGCTGTTTTTTCTCAATAGAATCCGAAGCCTAAACATAACCTAAAATAGAAATGAAGAATGAGAATGTCAACTGAAGTGAATCGCATGAGATTTCTTAGTACTTACAGTTAGCCTTCAAATGTCTAATTTTTACTTATTAATTGACTTAAGGCCTAACAACAGATCACTTTGCCAATAAAATACGTGCAATGATATTTATTTAATAGTCATTGAGAGCATTTTTACAAAATCCTTACAACCAAATCTAAACACCAAAGAAGACTATGCTTATAAATTGAGCCTACCACTGTTTAAAATTCAGAACATTAGCTGTTATCATAAAATCTAGTAAATTTAGAGGTAATAATTTGTCAAATACTTACGATGGTTTTTTAAGCTGAAATAGATATTTTTGCATGTTTATATTAAAATGAATATAATTCCTAATAAGCAACGATATTTAATTGAGCAATATACCAAAAATCAATTTCCAAACAACACATAGATAGATATATTTTTAGAATTTTGCAATTGCCTAATTTTTATCAAACGATAAAATTTGTATCAGATGTTAAAGATTCTTTTTCTATAAGATATTTCAATAGTGACAATGTCTAAGAGAAAATATTTAGTTTTATTTTGACTGCATTCTTATATCCATACCCAATAATTGCATAAGGTTAATGTTTTAAAATTCCCAGAAATCACAAATAAATATTACAAAGCCATACACATTTTTTTACTACAATGCAGACACAATGGTACTGATTAATAAATCCGAGAGAAATAAACTTTTTTAAAAACTGAATTTTGCAGATGAGATTCACTAATTCAAATTGCCTTTTAATAAAAAACTTTCTTAAAAAACTAGGGGCAACTTGACAAATAAAATCAATAAATATCTTCGCTTGGCTGAAATGTGTGTTTCTCGAATAATGCAATTAACTCTTATTTTGAGGTGATGCTCTTTTGTTAGCTATAACGATAACATTAATATACAATAATAATTCAAAAATAAATTCAATATATAAACTGCATGCGTTCTAATATTAATTCACATGAAGATGGTAACTTACTTAGTGATAGTAAACATTCAGAATGAAGTAAAAAGGCTAAATTAAAACATTTTCTAAACCCATTCATTCTACCTACAAAGTACTAATTTATCAAATATACGCAAATTTCAAATAAACTATGTAAAATTTCATAAAGAATTAACAAGTTTTTGCAGTTCGCAAAGAGGTGAATACTGAGTCTCAGGGAGAATAGATAAATAATTAGGTTGATATTGCTGAGATGGTTTTCTGAGAGCTGCATCACTAGGACTTTTTCTGAGAATTGCCTCAATAGTGAAGGAAGTGGAAACTGATCTGTGTAATTGCATTGCAGACTCTAATTCATGGACGGATGTGCGTAAGTTCGCAGAGATATTTTCTTCAGAAAGAGAGTAGCTTGGTTCATTGCTGAGACAGGAAACTCGGCAGACAATTGAAGAGCTTTCGAGAATGTTCTCAACAGTGGAAAACAAAATAGGACGAACTAAAATGATTTTTGTAAACATTTTTAGAAGCAATTTTATTGCAATAATTGTATATGGATTGATTAGGAAAGCTTACTGTTATTGAAGAGTTGAGAGTGTCTCATCACTATTCGACGACATTTGTTGTAAATACTGGCTGCGTTAAGGGGGCGAGCATTTGAATTTTTTAACACAATTGCGATCAAAATTTTATAGGCTTCCGAAATGTTTCGTTTACCTATAATAGAGAATATTAATATTAATATAAATAATAAAAAAATCAATTTTAAACTGTAGCCTGTGAAGAAAAAATATATTTATAATAAGTTATCAAATATCTCATACCTGTAAATATTCTAGTTTGTAGTGATGCAGTATTAACATTGAGCTCGACCCTGTTTGCTTGCATACTTCAATTTGAATGAAGTTTAAAAGACGCATTCGTTTTATAAGAGGGACTTCATAATCAGGTCAGATAGTGAGATTTTGATCAAAGTGTACCCGATGTCAGACGTCGATGTAAAAAGCTATGCCGATGTTTGTCAAAATGGCGGTGCCTTTGTCTAGAGATAATAACAAGTAAATCAACGCATTGCTGGGAATTTTTTAATTACACATGATATCTAAACGATGCTAATGCGGCTTGTATTAAAGCTTATAGATAATACTAATGATGTCTGATAAGCGAGGGCTTGGTAATATCTGCATAAAACTAAATACAAATCAGGGATAGACAAATTGGCTTCCCGCTACTCAGTGATTTAGGCAGTTTTAAATACAATTGGAGGCGGGTAAGCTCAGAGATCCAACATTTTAAGATCAGATCCGAATTTTTTAAAAAAATTTAGTTTCCAATCCGAAACGGAACCGAATTTAAATCAGTATTGTAACAATAAATAAACATGGACTTAAAAAATATTCATATTTTTTTTAAATGCGAATAAAAAATTTTAAGAGCTTCAACACTATCTTTAGATAAAAAATAGACACATACTTACGAAAGAGTGCATGCAAATCAACATATCTGTAAGCTTTGTAAAAACGAGTTCTTAAAATTGTCATCAACTATAATATATTCATAGACAATAAATAGTTGAGTTTCTTTTAGTATTACCTCCCGTATTAATTTTTTATGTCAAAATTCAGAAATAACCACTTTGCAATGTCACTATAAATTTAAATTTTTTCAAACAAGATAAATTTACTTCAAATTTGCAGCTAAGGCGATGAAAACAAGAATATAGCACAAATAATGGCAAATTAAAGAACACCACCAAAATATATTTTGCACATTAAAAAAATTGTTGTAGAGTGTATTAAAATCCGTGATAGAAAAATGAATTTTTCAAACAAAATTTGAGATTTAAATATAAATTTGGAATTTTACTAAAATTGGATATTAAATTGGATTAAAAATTTTAAATTTTATAACAGCAACATTAAATAATTTAATACCCTATTAATAGTATGCCGACGGTATGGTTCCATACACATTTTTGTATTAGTGATTATAATCATGACAAACCTTCTGAGTACTAAGTTGATCTTGGCCTTGCAAGTTGCTTAGAGTGCATATTTAAATGAGATATTTGATTGAAGAGCATCCCAAATTATATTAGTATTTTTATATTTTCGCAGTGTTTGCAAAAGCTAAGCTATTCCACTTGCTTCTCTGTGTTCTGTGCTTTTTCTTTGATATACACATTAGAGAGAATCCTTTTGAGAATTCTGCTCTTCCATTTGCAAGTTTGTATAAACAAATATTTTTGGTTGCTTTACTATTTCATCTTATGTGATGGCTAACAGTGGCGGATACAGAAATATTTTTTAGAGGGGGCCCAATGCAAGTTAAAATGCTAAGTGCATAATTCGGTACTACGGCTGGATCAAAAGTATTGAATTTTTAGTTTTTAAAATTCAAAACTATGCGTGAACCTCACTATCATTTACTGACTCAAAAATGCAGATATGCAATTTGTGCAACTTCTCAAGACCCAACAGAATTTTTTATAAATTTCAATTATTTCACTGTTTTTAGGCCAAAGTAGTAATATTGCTACCAGGCAATTGTGTGAAATTGTATAAAGATTTTTAACAAAATAGGATTATTTTTAGAAACTACGGTATTTTTGTGTAATATTTTTCACCCAAGATGCACTAAATTGAATACATTGTGTTTTTCAAATTATAGGATTGTGCAATACAAATGTTAACATAAAATTATGAATGTGTGCCTACTCGTCAAATTTTGTTGAATAATTTTATAAAAGTCAAGAAAATCAAACATCATAAATTGCAAAAATCCTGTTAAAATCAATGAAATTTTAAAATTACAAAAAATTGTGCTGGGTTTTGTGAAGTCACCGAAGTGTTTCTTGTAATTTTGGTGAAGGCCGCCTATATTATTGAATTTGAATACAAAAATTTATTGGGGACAAAAGAATTTGGTTTGTAATTTTTAGCACCATTTTAACGAACTATTCTTATTTTAGAAGGGTCCGGGCCCCTTCGGCCCCGTCTGTATCCGCCCTTGACGGCTAACATTAATCGCATTTTCAGATTTGAAATATTCGTCATCAATTTTATAAGTTGTGGGGATATCGCGGAACCTATTGTATGAATAGTGAAATTCAATTACAAAATTTCACTTAGATTGAGATTATTAATGCACTTAAATTGGGATTCAATATAAAAATATGCATAATTATTAGAATGTACAAATACACAAGTTTAAAAAATTATTGGATCCGAAACAGATCCGAAGTTTCTCAAATGAAGATCCGATCTGTATCCGAGCCGTTCCGAACCGATCCGAAATCCGATCCGATTCCATCTCTGGATAAGCTATTTTTCAAAAATTTAACATGGAAATGCACATAAAAACACAGAGACGCAACCACAAATTTAGCTACAAAATATGAAATTGTATTTTCCAATATTGACCTTCGGGATTTTTGAAATTAATTGATTTTTGAAAGTGAAGAAAATGATACGAAATTCTCAAATCACTATGGAAGAGTGTAGTATGTCCACATATGCTGTGGCAAAAAAAGTCCATTTGAAATTCATATTTGTGAAACCAATCATGAACAAAACTTCTTAGAGGCTGGAAAAAATTATTGAGTTGCTAGAATTGAATTTAGTTTGTTTTTGATCATTCTTCTGTCCTCTGAATGTTTTACTACATAACTTTCCTCATGTTGCTGCAGGTCAAATATAGTAACTCGTGAAAAGCCGAGAACCAATAGCGTAGCTATTTAAGGTTAAGTAGAAAATTACTTATTTTTATTGCATTTAAATCCATTCGACTATTAAACTGTTGAAATTCAAAGAGTCAAAATTCTTATATCCACTAAAACCACTTTACTCTAGAAGTGTCCAGTATCAATATTAAGAAAGAAAAAGGATATGAAAGTATTTTTATTAAATGTAAAAATTCGCAATTCAGTTAAACGAGAAAAGCAATGAATACTGTTTGCATGATTTTCATAGATTCTATTAAACTATTATTTTGATGATCTTGGTTAAATTAATAAGATATGAAACAATTTGCTATCATAGTCTCATTCAGAAAAACTATGATTATATATTATTAAATATAGTCATTTTTAGTAAAGACTATATACGAATATTTTATTAAGTATATTTGAATGAAGACAATTCGCAAAGACTCTAATTAAATTTATCTTCATCAACTACATTTGAGAATCGCAAACGATTCTAAAACAGAGATATTTAATTGGGCCTAGGTTCTCAGGCTCAGCCCTTGCAAACGCCAAGCGCTAAGCCCCAAAGTTGACAAAGATTGAAGCCTACCCAGGACAAGTTCGTTAAGAGTTCAATGTTAAATCTCGAATGTTTTATACAAGCCCACGTTTGTCTGAAAATTTATGGCCACACATTTCATCTAGTCTTAATTTACTATATCCAGGCCCACCTAAACGCACAACTAAAACTGTATTAGTGAAAAGATGCTAAACCCTAAGTATGTCCTAAAAATTACCTTTTACATGACGTAAGTGAAATTCTTAATTACTTTTCAAGAAATACCCTATTTCTTAAAGTCTTTCAAATTTTCTCCATATCCTAGTTCTTTGCCAATAACGTGGTCTAAGAATTATGAGAGCAGCAATTGACCTAAGCTATTTCGTTTTCTGTAGATGGAATATAAATGCTCATTAAGGAGCGCTGTGCGCAATGGCAAAGGTGATTTCACGCAAAAGAGCGCCTCAATGGTTTACGACCTGACACGGATTTATAGCAGCAATGCAAAAGAGGAGAATACATCTTGTGTTAATTTCAGATTTTACATCATTATCTTTATTATTAAGCCATGAAATATAGCGTTTATAAAAATTATAGTTTGTAAAAAATGTCTGGGTTACCTTGGGTGACAATTTTGGCAACTATAGAACTGCTAGTGCTAAAGAGTCATGCAACATTTGGTTTATTTGTTAATTTTTAGAAATTTCTAATCAAATTCAGATCTTATTTCGAATTTTTTAATTTAATTGACATAATTGTATTACTTACAAATTCAGAAAATATATTTTAAACTTGCAATTTTTTCAAGCATATTGTATGATATCACAGGGATGTGCTCAACTATTACGATTTTCTTTATTTACATTACATAAAATATAAATAATGGAGTTTGCTAGTAAGTTGAGATACAGAGCCTAAAATGCTGAACTTTTCCAAGAACACACTTTTGCCCTATAATGTGTGGCCTACTACCAGAAGCCAAAAATACACAATTATAGTACATACCGAACTTTTCTGGTTTTTAAAATGCAGTCCAAACCACGTCTAACCCATGTCCTATTGATTGGATTTACACCAGGCTTGTCCATGGGGCAGAATTTCGATCTCCACCCTACCCCACAATAATTTTCGTGGGGATTCCCATGGGGCCCCGGATTCCCACGACACTAAAATGCAAACATATATGTACATATTTACTAGCAATTTTGCTTACTGTTTTTGCCAAATTTTTGTAATTTCATATATATATATATATATGTATATATATATATATATATACACATGTATACCTGAAATAACAATAAACTATGAACAAAGAAAAGAAAGAATGAAAGTATAATGTGAAAATCAATACCACACATTTTATTCATCATCACTGTCTGCAAAATTCACAGTACCTTCACTTTCAATAAGGGAAGTGATCCAAATTCAATACGTTAACAAGTGAAAATGCAACCGTAAACAACAATTCTAGCTTCAAATGTCTGCATACGCTTAATAAATTTATTTGCATAGATATATTTGAAGAAATGTGCAGAACCTAAATGTGTTAGTTATTTGTAATAACATTTGCTGAAAAAACAGGCCTTTAACGTAAACTTCATCTTTAGCCAATTTATTTTGAGTGTAAGTTAACGATTTGGTTTATGGTTATGTTAACGTAAAACACTATTTGTTAACGGTTTTGTTAACGTATTGAATTTGGATCACTTCCCTAAAATAGTCTTTTACTACCTTGCGAATAATTTTTGGATACTTTACGAAATACCTTAAATACAAACACCTTTTAACTTTGTATGGGAGCATCCTCTTTCTCATTTTGTTACTGAGGATTAACCCGCCAATGTTAAGAATTCGTTCAATAATAAGCAACCAAATTTGTAGAAATACTTTGACTTAGAATATATGTACATAAAGTATGTTTCTTATTCTAGTTAATGATGAAGATTGTGGGAGGGTTCTGGTCCCCTCTGGATCTTTATCAACCCCTTAAATGCATGGCATAGTATAATGTAAAGTTAAAATACTTGCCTCACCAATCTCCACGAAACCCATGAAGCGTACTTTCATCCCAACCTCAACCCAACCCATCTCACGAGTTCCATGGAGATCCCCATGGGGCCCCACGTATCCCCACCCCATTGGACAAGCCTGATTTACACATACATTAAAGTAGTTCCAAAGTTCAAAAATGAAAGATATCAGCAATGTATTACGCAACAAGCGAAAATTGAACAAAAAGTAAAAGATACAACAACATTTTAGCGCATTCAAGTGAACGGCCATCATGGCAGAACGGTTAAATTTTCTGCGAAACCAATTATTCTATTCAAAAAAATAAGTAATGAAATCTTGGTTGATAGTAAAAAATACAGCAAAAATAAAAACAGGACATAGATGTGTTGCACAATATATATATAATACACATTCATCAGGCCATCAGGATCAAACGGACAAGCAAGGAGCATTACAGACATTGTTTTTTAACCCACATTTGTTCAAGAGGACACAAATGTCCTTTCATGTTATTTAAATGATGTCTACAGATATTTAGATAAGCTAATAAGATGAAAATTCATGACTTTACTTGTATATAGATAAGATTGTTTTATTTAAAATTGTTTCCTAAAATATGTCATATACACGGAATAGAACACAAATAACGTAATGCGATTCACTGAGGACATAAACACATCTAATGCCGAACTTAAGCCCTCTTTTAATATAAATCTCACGTGTTGCTAATCAAATTAACTTATAGTTGAGCATTTTTAAGGGTTTTTAATAATTTTAACAAAAGCATTCAAATATATTTCGAATTACAAAGTCATCGTCAGTTTTACAAATAATTATCTTTAATTCTTACTTGATTTTATAATAATATTTTATTTCGCTAAATCTTAATTATTGGTAGCAATCGTTTATGTATGTAATCATCTTTTGTATTTAGACTTGGTTGAAATGATCAAATTATAAAGCTTTCAGTGATTTTAAGATATTTTGCATCAGTATTCTTTAAAAATTTTACATCATAACTTACTACACAATTTTTAGGTGTTTTGAGATGGTTGAATTAGTTTCATGTTCTTTTGCTTATTTGCCGTCCGCAATATCCGATATAATTTTCACCACAGGTTCATTGAATCTTATAAATTACATTAGATTTATCGGACATGCTAGTGGTTGATTTAAGGCCAAGCTTTGCATTAAGTTTGTCGATCTTGTAAACAAATTTTACTTTTTCCTTAATGAATTCTATCTTTTCTCATTTAATCTATTAGATTTATTTTATGCATTCCTCGATAGTGAATTTAAATACATGTTCAAAGTTATGTGAATACTTTATTTCTTTGTTATTCGTGACTATTTCTGAAATTGCTTCTTTAATATATTTATCAATAACATTGTTTGGATATTCATTTTTTCTCAAGTCTCCTATTCTTTAATTTTAATTCAAATTGTCCAAGATCTTTCAAAATATCCTTAATTAAAGGATCAATACATAGGGTATTTGATATTGAAAGCTCTAATGACAGCATAAATCAAGAAATTATCAAATCTATAAAAATTCGATGCAATAAATCAAGAACATGACAAGCCCCTGCCTGATTTTTGTAAAAAAAAACAAGAACTTTGACAGTATTTTAATAGATAAGACAGCCTCAATCAGAAATGAAACAAGCTTTTGCAAGTAGAACTTGTAATTTTTCATTCTGTATGCAAAACAAAATTAAGAAATTTGCTAACGTCTTGGATTTTTGAAATATATGTTTACTAACACAAATTAGGTTACTTTTCAATTTCCGTATCAACATCAAAAAAAGTAACTGCAACATAAACTGTCGACACGATTTCAGTTGAAAATAATATTCCATTAAACTAACTATATATATATAT
>CABFPE010000168.1:1237378-1252229 GCA_900660155.1 Hofstenia miamia | reverse complement strand
ATATATATATATATATATATATATATATAATAGCTCCCCTCCTCATCGAAAAAGATGGGTGCGCCCCTGATCAGCCATGTGCCCTGTTTCCATCACACCTACTATGTTAATGAGCTGTTAACTTGAAGTGTTATAAGTAAATTCAAATTTTAAAATAAATTTACTCATTGAATTAAAGTGATGTAATGTAAAATACACATAAATTAATATGTTTGTATAAGTATTCGATTTGCGAATACAGTTGAACTTCAATATTGCTTAAACCCTTTGTCCTAAATATTTTGTAATTGTTGAATTGTAACTTCTAAAAGCTTTCCAACACTCTCGTCATCAAAAATAAATTCTTCAGCCATTGTACGCAATACTAGAGTTCAATAGAGTTCTATTTTAGTATTTGGGCCAACAAAAAGTTCGATGCCGTCAGGCCAGTAGCCAGCATTATCACATAAGGTGGTCGACACACATTTACTAAGATTTGCACTATATAATTTTATGTAGCATCAAGGAGGCCTACCTTTATCACTTTCTGGTGATTTGCCATACAAAAAATAAAATGTAGCAAAAAATAATTTTTTTTTGCAAGTAGTGAATTATCTTAAATTTTGTCCTAGTATTTTAAATAAAAAATATCACAAAATTCTTTCACTTTTGTGACCTTACAATAATCCATTCGCTTTGAAACAAACAAAGGTTTCGCCAATGCAGATTGAGAGCTTTACAAATAAGGAAGTACAGGTGTAGCGTGTAGGCTATAAAGTTGCTATAAATTTAATATGCAATTTTGGATAATAAACAAATATGTATATCAAATTAGGGATATGAGATGAACAAATACGTATTGGGATTTAATGTCCACTACATTAAAGTCTTCTAAATCACCTCCATTTTTGGAATAACAGCATTCAACCCGGGAATAAGATTTTCAACTGCGTCAATCAACTAGAGTTGGAATTGGGTTGGGTCTAAATCTAAACTTGAGTTGGGCTGGGCTTGGGCCGGACTTTCGACATAGCAATTAGAACTGGTCGAGCTTGGGCCTAATGTTTTAATTAGTATTTGAAATACAAAAAAATCACTTGAAATCTTAAACTTTGCAAATGACAAAAAAATATTCTCTCTAAATTTAATCAGCACTGCATTGTTGGCTGGTGCAATACTAACATCTACATTTTGTCTGCTACAAGCAAAGAGTGTTTTTGAAAACTACCACTTACCTTGTGTTGTAAATGTTGTGTTATAGGACCTGATGTGTTCTCTAAATGATAAAAAAGACTATTGCAATCATAGTAATAATTATTTGTGGCAATACTTACATTACTAAATTAGTGTTGGTGGTAGAAAGAACTAATGAAACGTGACATCTGATGACTTGGTCGTAGGGCATAGTACTCAGCAGGGGGTTGCAATACTTAAAAGGGTCATTACTTAAAAAAAAATAGTATTATTATTATTATTATAAATGTCAGATCTCACCGGAAACAGTCAGGTCTCGCTTTCGCTCCGTGAAGCAATAATTTCTAACGTTTTCGCTGATGCTACGTCCCTGGATGCGGCAAATGATTTTATAAAAGATAAAAGGAAAACGCCGCATCATCAACTCTTCTCTCGTCTTAATTAAGAAAACGCCGCTGAAGCTCTCCTGCTCCTTTCCAAAAACTCTCTGTTCTACATTAGCCTCTGCCACTAGTTCTACTCATTCACAATTCTCAGAAGAAACACCATCATACAATCCTCTTAATGTAAAAAACTCCAGATCGCCTTCACCTTCTCCTCATCGATATGAATCGTTCAGACGATATCATCCAGAAAATCACTCGCCTCAACCTCAAAATTTCCGTCAACAATACAGTCATCTCAAGCCTCGTTTATCGGTAAAATCTATGAAGCCCGGAACTACCTCTCTCATCATTGGAAGCAGTATCTTGAAGTATGTCCGTTCTCACAATATTTTTTCAAATTAAACAACGACAATTCTTTCATATCCTGGTCACAACTCTCATTAACTCTCTCAAAAGATCCAGAATTATCCTACAACGCACATCAACTCCGTCTTCATAAACACAGGCCTCACTGATGCACTCAAATCTACCGGCATTAAACAACAATCATCTTGTATCTTTAATCCATCGAAAATTCACTCTGCGGTTCATCTATTTCCTAGAAATTACTCCAGTCTGTAAACATTCTGCTCTACAGAAGAATCATGTCATCACTAGATTAAATGAAGCCTTATCACGTCTCTCTACTAATAAATTCAATGTTATTCCAGTCTTCAAAAACTTTCTGAATTCACCACGAAGTATCAACTCCAACCTCTTCGCCCGTGATGGAATTGCTCATATCACTTTCGTCTTATACGGATTCTTCTAATCTCGCCTAATTTCTCATTCTTCATTTCAAATTCCGAATGTCACCTATCTAAAAGCAGCCAATTCTTCAAATCGTCGAACTCTTCTTCCGACGTCTTCTTCATCTGAATTATCATGAACATGTACAGAAAAATGGTAAATTTTATTATATATTATTTAGTTATCTATGTAATGTTACAAAATTAACATCTATATTATATAAATCCATATCCACATGCTTCAAAGCATCTCCACTAACATATTATGCATATACAGTTAAATTCAGTACCCTTTTTCTTAATCACCTCAATAACTATTTTTATTCCATAAGATTACTTCTTTCAGGAGATATAAAACTCAACGCAGAACCAATTCTATAAGAATCGCTAATACAAAATAAACTAAAAAACTACTGTAATAACTATAAATTTGTTTATCTCAATACTAGAAGTCTCAACTCAAACAGAAATGATTTTCTAAACTTAATAAATAAGATAGGACAAAACGCAATATTCTTAATTACGGAAACTTATGGTTACAGCATAACACTGATCCTAATTTGTTTTATCCTGACGTTTTCATAAAAAACGAATAGGTAAAGATGTCGGGCTCATGATTTTAGCTCCCAAATATTTAAAACCGGTATGTAAATTAGCATATGAATTAAAACACGATATATTTGAATCACTCTGGATATAAATTATATCATTTGAAAATAAATGCTATAAAGAACTGATTAATATCACATACAATCATAATAATAATTATAATATTTTAAAATTTAAGGCAAATGAAATGTCCGAAATAAGTGATCTCTACTATTCTATATATATTTGGTGACTTTAATATAAATTACTTTAATAATTTTGAAAAAAAATCGTTAAAAGAATTTTGCGCAACATACGATTTTCATTGTGTAAATACTGACTGTCCTACACGATATAACAATTTAATTGATTACTTCCTAGCAAATTCCGACTTATTTCTTAAATCCTTAATGTTTGAATCATTCAGTAACCATGCTCTTTGCATATATATATATATAAGTAATATAACTACCAAAATTGTTTGATCTCCCTCAAACACACATTTTAGTCAGTGGCGTACCCAGGGAGGGACATGGTGGAATGTCCCCCTCGTCAGGTTTCCAAATTTAATTTTGACTGGATAAATCAAAAAAATTTTCGTAAAAAATTGAAAAATTTAAAATCTAGGATCGTGAAATGCATTTTTTAGGGTCTATTTTCTCAATATTTTCAAAAATTTTCGCGGGGCTTCGCCCCGCATTAGGGAATAACAATGATGTCCCCCCGTCAGAAAATCCTGGGTACGCCCGTGATTTTAGTATTATATATATTTATTATATTTGTAAATAGCTTTTTGTAGTTTTGTAGTTTATAGTTTTTTGTACTAATTTCTTATAGCAATAAATTGCTTTTGAATTTTATTATTGTTATTATTATCATTACTTCTCACAGCTTCATGCTGGTATCCCTCTCATCTCGGGGAACTCACCAGTTCCCAGGAAGTCTGAGAGCTTTCCTCAGGATTCTAGCTGTTCCTAACAATGCTGACTTCTGTGCTACTGCTCCTCCCAACTCCTACAAGTATCTCTTATGCTTCTTACTCACTGCTCCTACAACTACCGGGACTACTTCAAATTTCTTTAACTTCCACAGCCTTTCTATTTCCTCTGCCAACTCCCTGTACTTGTCTATCTTCTCTTTCTCTTTGCTTTCTACATATCTCTCCTTTGGTACTGCTATGTCTATCACTGTTCCTAATCTTTTCTCTTTGTCTACCACTACTATGTCTGGCCTCCGTGATTCTATCACTTTGCTCGTCTGTATGTTGAAGTCCCACAGTATCCTAACATTCTCATTTTCTATGACGCCTTGTGGCTTGTGCTCATACCACTTATCTAACCCATGCTGCCTGCTCAAGCTCTAATGTACCATTCGTCCCACCTTGTCATGCCTGAACTTATACTCATTCTGCGCCAACTTCTCACATCCTGCTTCAGATGATCTACTGTCTCCGCCTCTTTCTTAGACAGACTGCATTTATCACTTACTTCTACTCTGTCTATATGCTTCTTCATGCAGTTTGTTCTTATTGCTTGCTCCTGTGCAGCCATTATCAGTGCTTCTGCTTCTCTTTTTAGTTCTGCATTATTATTTTTGTAATTATTATTATTTTTATAATGACACCAGTTTATAAAAAACGTGATCCAACCATGAGCTATCGTCCAATTTCAGTTACAAATCCGTTTTCCAAAATTTTTGAGAATCTAATATGTAAGCAATTAAACGAGCGCCTAAAGGAATACTATATCTTACCACCTAGTCAGTTTGGTGTTAGAGAAGAACATTGCACAATTGATGCATTACTGTCTCTTACAGAAAACACTAGATATTTCGTCAATTAAAATATTTCCAGTAACATGGCATTTTTGGATCCAAGTAAAGTTTCCGATAGCCTGAACTTTAACATTTTAGACAGTAAATTACAATCTTATGGATTAAGCATACATTCAAGGAAATTTATAAACAGTTTTTTTGGAGTACAGATTGCAGAGAGTGAGGATTGATAATACATATTCAAGCTAAATTGAGACAAACAGAGGAGTACCGCAGGGTACAGTATTGGGCCCAATCCTTTTCAATTTATATGTGAACGACATACCCCGCTAATTAACAGAATGTGATATAATACAATACGCTGACGATATTTGCATAATAAACAGGAATACAAGTCCATTTATTGCTACTAAGTTACTACAAAATAACATCATAAAAATCACCAAATACTTCAAGGAAAACAGACTATCCATGAATCCGCAAAAAACTCAGTTCATTATATTCCACCCAAGTGAAGTCAAAGAGATCATATGCAACATTGAATTAAAAGTTAGTGAGAATAGTCCTTCAATAAAACAGGCGAATGAGATCCAATACTTGGGAGTAGAAGTGGATCAGGATTTCACGTTTAAGAGCTTTATTTAAAAGAAAATTCGAAGAATGGCTGCAGGGGTTCATTATCTAAAACAAATCAGAAATTTTGAAAAAAGTAAAGCTATAATTGAAGCTTATGTATTAAGCCAATATAACTATGCAAGCATTCTACTAAACAACATAAGTACCACAGAACAGGAACGCATAGATAAGACATTTAGCTGGTCTATTGGTACGATGTTTAATGTTGATAGACTCAATGCAGGTGAAACAATACATAAGTTTTCTATTCTTGCACCAATCTATATTACCAAATACGCAACATTAATAAACTTGTACAAATACATTAACAACTTGACTATTGGTAATAGTATATTCAATAACTACATAAATTATAATAGGCGGTCAGACACATGCATAAATAGGGTTCAAACAAAGAACAAATTTTGGAAGACCCCATACATCTCTAGTGCTTGCCGAATGTGGAATAAATTACATAAAAAACGCGCAAAGCTCCAAACTTAAGAACTTTTAGGAGAATTTTAAAACAATTCTACTTGCAGACCAATACACTTTTGGATATTCAAAACAACTTAATAATTGGAGGAAATTCTAGCATCAATACCTAATAATAATTCGAATTATGGAAGTTGCAAAGTGTAAATAACGCTAATTGCGGCAGCACAGCTGAAATACGAAATGATTCCTAGTCTTGTCCATTTTTCTATGTCAACAGGAGTTGGACTGAGGTATTGGAAATATTGGGCTAAAATTGATAAATTAGACTAAATTTGGAGTTAAAGCTATATAATTTCTTAAAGGTTTTGAAAATATACATTAGTATCCTATACTCTTGAAAAACTGAATTTAGAATTTTTAATTCAATGCGCAGATTTAGCAGCCGCAAAATTGTA
The DNA here is from genome assembly GCA_900660155.1 of Hofstenia miamia. Taxonomy (NCBI): domain Eukaryota; kingdom Metazoa; phylum Xenacoelomorpha; order Acoela; family Hofsteniidae; genus Hofstenia; species Hofstenia miamia. The sequence goes on along the minus strand of CABFPE010000168.1, from coordinate 1,246,013 downwards.
GAAAATTTTTAAAAATAGTTTCATAAATACATGACGAATTACATGGGTTGGACCTGATTCAGGTTGGGTAGCGATTGGGCATAAATTTTCTGATTAGTCTAATAAGGAAAGAATTTTCGAAAAATCATCTAAGAAGGAAAGAATTTTCTAAAAATCAATTTACCACAGAAGGAAAGAAGTGTTTTTTATTGAAATTAGGAACAGATAACAGTGCATCAGCCTGTATTGGAAACTCGCCTCACTGACTGAGCTATGGAGCACATAAGTGTTTGCCTGCCTAACATTGGTTACATAGTTGAAGTGTAGATAAAAATAATTCATTGCTAGTAATTAATAATATAAACATTCATTATGCTGGTTCCATTTGATAAGTTGAAAAGCAATATATATAGGCTTGTATCATATAGTTAGCTGCAAAAAAATGAGACTAGAAAAAAGGCATATTACGTTTGAACTACTGAACGTAACAACTCAAGAAAGGTAAGATTTTAAAGATACATTAAAGGACTATTAGTAAAAAGCATCAAAGCCTAATTTGTTTTCCTCCTATAGAAATAACTTCATTCAAACGAACTGAAACTGATTTCATTAAATTGGACTTCATTTCAGATGCCAAAATGTGTTGACTTTTTTGGATTTTTTCTTTTAAATCGGATATATTTTTCGGATTTTTCTTCTCAACGTCATTTTTCAATATTTGCCACACTTTTTCGATTGGAGAAAGATCAGAAGTTGGTGGCCATTGCAAAAACTGGAGATTATTTTCAGAAAACCAATTTTTTGTCTTTGCTGACGTGTGCGGGTTTGCTCCGTCCTGTTTGAGTATCCATCCATCATCATATAAAGCATCAGCATAAGGCATAAATTCAGCTATAATTTGGCAATATCTTTGACTGTCGATTGTGGCTTTTCCGACTAAAATTTTCAAATAAAACCCACAATAGGAAAGTGCTCCCCAAACCATAATTTTTTGGTCGAACTTTGGAACCGCTTTTGTTGGTCTCGGACATTTCTTTGACGACCACACTTGTACTTTGTTTCTGTGTAGTTGGAATACGCACTCATCAGTTATCCAAACATCTTCAAAAGTGTAGTCTTTCGAATTTTTACGAAATTTAATCTTTTCTATTGATGTTCTTTTGAAATCAGAAGTCAATTTTTTCTGCTAATTTTTGTAACTCCACTTTTTTTCAGTGTTCTCTGAACTGTGGTTTCATGCACAGAGATATCGGCTTCAGTTTGCAGTCGGTTTGCAATCTTTTTCCCAGAAATATAGGGATTTTTGAGAGTAATTGCGACTGTTTTCTGAATGAATTTTCCAATAATTTTTCGAGGGCTTCCACTTCCTTTTCTTCTTTTGAGAGATTCTCCTTGTCGAATTCTTTTCAGCTTTCAAAAATAAGTTGATCGAGAAATTTGCGATGTCGCAAAGGCGTTTTCAAGCTGTTCCAACGTTTCCATTCCGAAGAAATCAAGTAGAAACTTTGCAAAGCAAAACAATTTGTTTGGTAAGTGTTTTCAAATAATTACGAAGTACCAGTTTAATTAATCAACTTTTTTGTTTGACCATTTTAAAGTTCACAAAATTCTCGTTGTCTTTTATTTTTATAGTTTTCCTCTAAAACGTCTCAATACGTTTCCGTAAAGCGTGAAAAAATAGGTGTTCAGTCTCATTTTTTTGCAGCCAACTATAGAGGAAAGTATTATTTTCCTTAAAGCATTACATAGATCGTTGTAGTAAAAGAAATTTGACAACATTTTAAATGAAATGCGTGTAAAAACCTGTGTCGAAATTTTTTAGTGAAACTAGTCGTTTTGTAGAACATGTAAAAATACATACGCAAGTTTCAATAATAATTCAACTAATAAAATATCTGGAGATGAAACACATTGATAAATCGTTATCAGTAATGCCAATCGCCAGTCTCATTTAACATTAAAATTACAATACTATCTATGGCCTTCGGCCCCGCGATCTCTGACTTTGCGTACTTCACGCCTCAATGGGTTTGGAATGTCTTTTCACATATTAAGAAACAGTCAAAGTTCTTTGTTGCCTCAATGGGCTCAAAACCATTTAAATACATGAGCAGTAGGTATGGAGAGAATTTAAATCTCTTTCAAAAATTTCCATTTCCAAACTTGTTAATCTTTTCAATAACGTCTGTCACAGCAATAAGCTTTAATAGAAATTTTCAACATTGCACTAAAGTATGTTCCCCAATAGACCTTCCCATGCCCCAAGATGTTCAAAGTTGGCAATAGACTTGGAGGAAGTTCTTTGTAAATGTGGAAAACGGTTTGTCCTTTAAAATGGATACTAGGCTGCTTAAGGTTAAGGTTAATCTATGCACAAATTTTAAACAATTTAGAAATTTTTTATTTTTTTGGATAAAATTTGTGAAAATGTACATTCAATGCTATTGCTTCTAACACTCGAGAACGTCCATTTCTGGGAGAATTTATAGCCTACATGTAGAATAATTTTTGAGAAATATGCATCTCTAGAAACTTTATATTTATGTTTGTGTTATTGTACATTCTGCGCTTTCACTGTACATCAAACAATTGATTTTGAAGAAATGTAGAAAATGATTGTTTATCATTAATAGTCTCATTATATTTGGATGCAATTCTTACAACTATAAAAAAACAAAATATTTCAAACAGCATGGAGATGCTCAAAATAGCAAATTCTTTGAATTAGCCTGCAGCGGAGTGAATTTTCTGCCTCATTTCCATTCATGTTACTGCAAATTACTAGGCTGTGATTGGTTGTATGCATAGGCCCACGCAGTAGTAGTGATCAAGTGTGACCAAAAGCAGGGCAAACCCTCCCAAAAACTTTTGAAAATATTGAAAAAATAAATATTAGAAATACATTCATGACATTTTTTAGGACAAAATTAAAAGTATTGAATAAAAAATATTATTTTTACCTGCAGATTTTGCTTTAAGCTTTGTTGTCCAGGAGAGGTTGCATGACCTTCCAGGGGAGTCGTCTCTTCTAACCCCTGTCGCTACGGGCCTGAATGCCGTATTGAAAAGATTATGCAATTCTGAAGTATAACATTAACGCGTAATTGCATTTTGGATGTGAGATTTCAGCTTTTTTTTACCAAATCACGGGTTTTTACTCAGTGTTGAATTGGGACTGAATAATAACATCCGATTTCCATTGATCATCCTCAAATGTCTAAATTCTTAATCACTAACTTAAGAACATAAAATAATCAAGACCTAATAGATAGGCTATAAAAGAAGATTCGAATTTGAAATATATAACATCTTATGCAAAAAATTGTTTTACCACAGTAAGCTAATATTTCAAATTTTTTTAAAATAGAATCAATATTTAGAAATAAAATAGTTTTTGAAAAAAATAAATATAATTACATTAGTAGCAAAATGTAAAAGTCGTCTTGAATATTGGCAAACTAATAATTTGACATTTTAACTTAGTAGCAGATAAGTTTTCTCAAAATAGCATTGGCATTGAAACAAAAAATCGATTAACAACTACTACATCGTTAATATTTTCAAAAAACAATAAACTAAATCATCTGAATGTTTTCAGAAAAGCATTATTTGTTTCTCTTTGTAGCATTGAAACACAACCCAATATGATTCGTAATCACCGGGGACTTCGAATTTTATATGGATGTGATGTCAGAAAGTATTTGTAGTGAATTCATTGTCTATGTGCCTAAAAAACAATTAGGAATTTCATCGATCATTAAGTACTACAATTCTCAAAAAAATTGAATTCAACATGAATGAAAAACTCACATTCTACTCGCTATTTGTATTTGTTTTGAAATTGTTGCCAAAAATTGGCCGCATTGAGCGTTAATTGAAATCTCCAAATACGACATTAGCCATTCCAAACTAATTATCTTTATGCCAAATCCCGAAGCCTTATTATATGATCTGAAAATTTCCTAATATGTGGCAATTGTTTATTTTTTTTGACCCTATTTCTTGTACTTACAAACAAATGATCCTTTAAATTTATTCTTAAGTTCTTTCGATATTTACTGATTATAATCAACTACGCATATTTATTTACTAAAATAAATAATAAAAAAATGACATGTAAATATTTTATCAACCACAACCTACTTTTTGAATGCAATCACAGTTTATATTGATTTACTTACCACTAAGCAATTTTTAATAAAATAATTTATTTTCTGAATAAAAAGTACGTATATAATAGCATGTACGTGTCGTAAAATTCCATTACAATAGAGAATGATCGAAAAGCCAAGAATTATAAAATGGGAAGACGGAAAGTTATGCCGAATTCAGCGTTAAGAACAATTTTTTCCTGTTGATAATGTTGAATTTCAGCTATGCTTATCCTGAAACAATCATTTAACATTTCATTTAACACAGCTAATGACACAAGTACAAATGTTGATAGAAGAGTATTTTAAACACTTGTTGTTAAGTAAGCATATCTTAAATGTTTAGAAATGTTAATGCAAAGAATCTAATCAAAGGATTACACTGGAATGCTGAGTGTTAAACTCATGCTTAATGAAATATCACAATGTATTTTAATTGACACATTACTTTTCAAAATCGATCATGAGTTAGATTTACTAATTTTCGAGGAAAGTATTTCAAGTGAACAACAAAAGAAATATTCGATTTTAGTAATATTTGATAAACCTAATATTCATTATCTAACATTTTAAATCAAATATTCACAATCTAGCAAATAGGTTCAGAAATGTTCAATGAAAAGATATTTGTTTCAGGCCCGTAGCCAGCATCATCGCCTGAGGGGGTCGACACGCATTCATGAGTGGTTGATGGTATTTCGACTTTCTTAAAATTTAAATTGAAATTTTACCAATTTCATTTGTGTGTTGCATGCATTGGCGTGGCGGGATCTTATAACTGAGGCGTCATCTAGTAGTGATTACGTAAGTGACCAACAGCGGGACGAAGCGCCCGCGAAAATTTTTAGAAAAATGCACAAAATATACTGTTATTGATATCTATCCCATTTACTTATTATCTTATATAAATACTCGCATCACAAAAAATTGCCTTTTAATATTGTTCTTGCAAGATATTTGACAAGGATTAAATTTTCTAGCACAGTAAAATATTGATATTTTATTGCAATTTTGTTAATAAATTTCAATATTTTTCTAGTAATGTTGATTAATTGAAGCTGAGTACCTTAAAATTACTCTTCTTTCAACCCCTCACTCGAAAAGCGTATTACTAGGATCATAAACTTAGTCATCATCTATAGAACATTGATTAATATCACTAAATTTTGGCATAGGTATATTGCTTCAAATTGGCCTCAAGTTTGTGAACGAATTTAATATCGTGATATTTCTAATTGTATTTTTCCAAACGAATAATATATTTTAAAATTTATGACAAACCCCGTTGACAATAATATGTATAAAATTTGCTAATAAAATATATAGCAAGTCTACGAAAAGTATTTATCCAAAATGAAATACAAAACATCATGAAGCGCAAGTTATATTGTAGATCTGGATTAATATTGTAAATGACTTATATATTTTTAGCATTAAGAATAATCTGCAATATAATTGGCTGTAGCTTTTGGAGCAGCACAAGCATTCTATGTACTTAAAACACGAAATTGTCGTTCTCATGTGTGTCGAATACTATGCATTTAATCAGAGACAAAAATTTAGGATTGAAGTAATCTGCCGAGACTATGAACCTAGTGCGCGGCTAAAACGGATACAGCATGATTGAAGAACTTTAATCCATATTCCAGTATCTGCATACTCTAGCTATTTGAATATAGTATTTCATGCTACCGAGAGAATGAAGAGGAAATTTCTGCTTGCTAAATGATTTTTTGTCCAAGTAATTAAATCCCCAATGTAAATTTATATTCTAAATATTTTGTACGATCTTAAAAGATGTATTGCAATGTTCTTGTTAAAAACCCAATTTTTATCGTTCTCACTATCGAATATAAACCACTACGTACAGAGATATATTGTAACTCCAAATACTTTATATCAGATGTTGATTGAAGCTACAATTGGAATATAATAGTTTGCACAATAAATTTTGTGGGAAAAGAAGTCTAACATACACAATGGCTGCACAAAGTTATCCAATTACTGATTTCAAAGTTCTAAATGCTCTAAAAAATAATGATATCAAGGGTGTTACAAAATACATAAATACTAATATTCATGCTTTATGGAAAAGATTTACTGGTGCAAGCAGTACAGCATTGCATGTTACTGCCGGGCTTGGTTATGCTCAGTTGTGTCAATTGTTAATTACTGAAGCGAAAATATCTGTAAATTCTTTAGATCAAATGTTTTATACGCCATTACATTATGCAGTTAAGCGGAATGATTTTCATACTGTGAATGTGTTACTAATGAATGGAGCTAGTGTTATGACGAGGTCTGTATTTGGTGAAACGCCATATGATCTTGCAATGAATTGCGCAAGTCCTGAGGTACAAGGAATTTTAAGTAAAAAAGTATTACGCTATCAGCTATCTAGGGCTCTATTGCACAATCAAACCGAGGAAGTTAAAGGCATAATTGATGAAATGAATGATAATTCGGTACTTGAAGTGAATGTTGGAGGCCTAAAACCAATTGTAATTGCAACTGAGCATGAGAACAGAGAACTTGTAGAATATTTAATCCAACGTGGCGCTTTGTTAAACAGTACAACACCCATTGGCAACACACCCTTACATCTAGCATGTATTAAGGGCAACATTGAGCTAATTGTGGCACTAGTAAATGGAGGCGCGAATCTAAACGAGTACAACTACGAGGGGTTTAGCCCGTTAGATATTCTATTTATGCATAATCAGGTGGAATTGATAAGGTTACTTCTTCATAGAGACATGAATAATGACTCTTTATTTAAATGCTCACTTGATCCAATTTCTCCAATGCCTCTGAAAGTACAAAAGCCAAGAATTTTTAACAAACGAGGAAAATAAGCATGTTTTATATATTTATCTATTTTTGAAGAAAGTATACATATTTCGTATTACTTGAGTTCCTATGTATTATTCTAATTAACTGTGTGTCTTTTTATCTACAGAATTCTACTGAGCTACCCCTTCGTAAATTGTACAAATAATAATATTTCATATAATGCATTTTTGTGATGACTATTGTTTTAAGACAAATTTCAATTTTGGTAGCTTCTTGACTGTACATTTAATAATTCGACAATTATCTTCAACTTCTTGCGTATGAAATCGCTAAGATAATACTTTAATGAAATGAAAGAATCAAATGATCAAATTTGACGTTTCATTATGACCTACTAAATCATTTATGATTAATTTGTGGTAGAGAAATATTGTCGGAAATTTTACTTGTACTAGTACATATTTTGTGATTTATCTGTATATGGTTGATTTTTTGCAATAGAAAAATTGAATTTTACAATTTCAAACATGTTTTACACTGAGATATTTCAATGTATTGAACTTGCGATCTTAAATATCTCCCAAAACGTATATGAACACAACAATTCACTTTCCTGCACTTAGTGTTGTGCAGGCCTACGGCAAGCATTTGTACGTTAGGGGCCAATAATAATAATAAAATTAATAATAATATGTCAGATCTCACCGGAGACGGTCGGGTCTCGCTTTCGCTTCGTGAAGCAATCATTCTTTGCTGGTGATACGTCCCTGGATGCGGCAAATGCTTTTATTAAAGATAAAAAAAAACGCCGCTTTATCAACTCTTCTCTCGTCTTAATAAAGAAAACGCCACTGAAGCTCTCCTGCTTCTTTTCAAAAACTCTCTCAGTTCTACATCAGCCTCGGCCACTAGTCCTGCTGATTCATCATTCTCAGAAGAAACCCCATCATAGACTCCTCTTAATGTAAAAAACTACAGATCGCCTTCATCTTCTATTTCAGATGATATCATCCAGAAAACCGCTTGACTCAACCTCAAAATGTCAGTCAACAACACACTCATTTCAAGCCTCGTATATCTGTAAATTCTATCAAGCCCGGAACTACCTCTTTCATTATTGGAAGCAGTATCTTGAAGTATGTCCGTTCTCACAATCTTTTTCCAAATCAAACAACAACAATTCACTCATATCCTGGTCACAACTCTCATCAACTCTCTCAGAAGATCCAGAATTATCCTACAACGCACATCAACTCCGTCTTCATAAATACAGACCTCATTGACGCACTCAAATCTACTGACATCAAACAATTTCAACAGAACATCAATCATCTTGTATCTTTAATCCATCGAAAATTCACATCGAAAATTCAATCCGCTGTTCATCTATTTCCTAGAAATTACTCCAGTCTGTAAACATTCTGCTCTACAGAAGAATCATGTCATCACTAGATTACGTCTCTCTACTAATAAATTCAATGTTATTCCAGTCTTCAAAAGCTTTCCGAATTCACCACGAAGTATCAACTCCAACCTCTTCGCCCGTGATGGAATTGCTCATATCACTTTCGTCTTATACGGATTCTTCTAATCTCGCCTAATTTCTCATTCTTCATTTCAAATTCCGAATGTCACCTATCTAAAAGCAGCCAATTCTTCAAATCGTCGAACTCTTCTTCCGACGTCTTCTTCATCTGAATTATCATGAACAT
>CABFPE010000168.1:1200454-1229042 GCA_900660155.1 Hofstenia miamia | reverse complement strand
ATATATATATATATATATATATATATATATAATGGCATATGTAATATATACATGTACACATTAGAGTTTTGTCAAGTGTTAGATTTGCACCCAATCCTTGCATAAGTTTTATACCAATGACAAACTAGGGAACCCATTGTCTGCTGCAAGAAGTCGTCCTGTTTCAAAATATGATTGCATAAGATACATTTTAAAATCAAATGGTCTACACATTTGCGCATCCATTTGTAGTGTACCGCAACCAATTTAAATCACGCTATTCAAGCAATAAAATGACTTGCTATCGACTAGCCAGAACAATTTCATGCCAAACTTTCTTGGCTTACTGCCAATGTATTGGCAAAACTTCACGTGCCCGTGATATTCTAACAACTGTTCGTTTTAAGTTGTCTAAAAATCTATCAAATATGCATTGAATGGAGACAAAGGATATTAACGACTTCTTCTCAGTCTGTTTTCAAATTTTACACAAGATTCTATATGTAAAAAACGATGACTTGAAAAAGTTATTCTGCAGATTGCAATACCATCTCGTACTGTCCACAATTCATCAACATTTCTATAGTGAGAGAGAAATGCACCAAGTACGATCAAAGTTCCTATGAAGGCTTCTAGTTCAATTAAAGTAATTGGCTGTCAATTCTTCTTTTCTCAGGATTTTCTCTGTTCCAAGTGCTAATTCTTCTTCTTGCCAAAGCATTACTATGCTAAAGAATTTCTGGAAAACGATTTTGCAGGAAGAGAAAACAGGCCTCACTCTCCTTTAATGGATTTATTCGTGGTATTGGTCTAGGAATGAAGTTAACTATATTTTGCTGAGGTGCACAACATACGAGATTTGACAGTTTACAATCCCATCTTTGTTTTGAAGCTGCTATATAAAGTTCATTAGATTGAGCATAGCTTGATGTTTCATGATGGTTCATAGTCATCACCACTTTTTTCACTAGACTGTTGTAAATTTTCTAGCAGGTCTGAATCCAGAATTGTGATGGGGCTAAACCCAAATTATTATAACAGGGACATTGTTATCATTACTTTTTCAGGTGACTTATAGGTCATATTTTGCCTCAGACACCGTGTAGGATGAGGTCGGGATGTACATAACTAGAAAACTTTACTAAAGATCTATTTGGGGTGTCACATCCCCCAACTGTCTTTAGGAGGCAATTGTTGTGAAATCATTTGCATACAAAAACTGATAAGTGAAAACATATTTGCGAAACTGCTTATAAAATACATTATAAGTTACAAAATGACTTATGATTAACAGGAGTATTCTTTGAACAATGTTGCATGAGGAATGACATACCCAATCCAATGAACCGTTAATTGAAGCAGAAAAGTTATCAATAACAGGATATAAGGGAATCACAGCTCTAGATTTACAAATCCAAAGAAAAAAATAAAGGAGTACAGTATGGAGCCAATGAAACCATATGAAATTTGAAATAGTTTCACAGAAATTTAGCCATTGATGCATTTTCCAGGTAGCAAAAACTATGTGATCAGACTTTCATAAGAAAAAAATTTATGGAACTTGAGTATTTTAAGAGTTGTGTACAGGTAGTTTGGCATGTTTCTGTCAGAATTTTTTTATTTACAACACTTTTCATTAGTTCTCCAAATTTAGAAGGAGATATATGTTCTACACCTCTGCCTACTCATTAATGTTCTACTTTAGTAAAAGCAACTATAATATAATGGAGCTAGAAGAAAATACAGAAGTTGTAAGTAATCTTTTACCATTAATAACATTGACTTGCAAGATTATATTATTTTTCCATACAACTGAAGCATTTGCTACAACTAGCCATCTATCACTTGCATCATACCTTTCTCTAGATCTCCAGTTGTTCACTAAAGAGTTAGACCACAATGTTTCTTTTGTATGCAAGTTATGCAATTGAGTGAAAACAGTAATAGGGAGCTTTTTGTCAACATGCTCTGGATCAGAGCTGTCCCAAGCTGGAGTAAACTTCAAGACCAAACAAGATTATGGATCAAGTGATTAATGAGAAGACATGGATATTTATTAATCCCAATAGAATGCCTTTAGAATTTGTGCTGAAATACCTACTAAGGACTGCCACTGACAAATGCAAGATGATGTATTCATAGCAAACACCTAGCACAACTGTTCTCACATCATATCACAGTCAATTTCTTGCAAAAATCTTAAAAGCTCTGAATTTAAAGATAAATATTTCAATGATGTTAATTTTGAAGAACAAAATCCCAGTCAAAGAAACAATGCAGTATTGGAAGCACCCAAATGATTTACCCAGAATGCAGAAAATATCAAGGAACATTCTTAGTGTCCCGATTTCAACTGCAATTATTGGACAATGTGGTATTCTGTTTTCCAAAATGTGATGACTTATATCACCTGCACAGCTCAAATGCCTAATTGACATTTAGTATTTGAATAAATACCAAAAATATTTACACATGACTCTTGAATTGAGGATGTCAACTTTCCTAATCTGGAGTGCTCGGGTGATGAAATTAATTTATTTTTTTCAGTGTTTGATTTTGTATTATGAATATATATTTTTTTAATTTCAAAATGTACATAGGTATAATTATTCTTAGTTTTCTAAAAAATACTTCACATGTAGACTCATGAACATCTAAATTATGTATGCTTCTCTACAACAAGCTGATGTTAATGTTTTAAATGGAATCTTTATAATGACAAATCTATTAAACACCATAATTGAAAAAGAATAAGTAATATATTTTAAATTTTCAAATCATATAATTGTTTGCCTTAATTATAACCAAGAGCTTCTTTAATACCTTTGGTTGTGGGAATATTGTGGGCAGAGTTGTTGAAAATTTCTGTGTGTGTTGGCATACCCATGTGAGATTGACATTTAACTCTGATGGTGTAGGTTGGAAATCAGCCTGGAAAATCCTGGAACATGGCCAGCCTGAGAAATATAGATGACTGTAATTTGTAAACATATATTTTTGAATTAGAAATTTTTATTCTTGCTACATTATAGTTTCAATTTCAGTCAAACTACAAACCATTTTTCCAATATTTTGAGATTTACATCTTTGTAGTAGGAAAATATTTATTAGACCTCATATAATCAATAGAGTCCATGCTTTCATTTAATTCAGTGTCATCTCAACAATAAATGGATATTTTTTAGGAACTCCAAGTAGTCTTGAAAGAAAAATTCAAAACAAATATAATACAAAAACTAAATTCATTTCAGAAAGAGATTTACTCAGCACAAATTATGGATTAGAAATGCACAGCCTACAGTGTATCCATAATTTATCTTTCACACATTTTAAGTTAAAAATGAGGGTGTTCAAATAGCACTTATGCTTTAGGGATAAAGAATTACTGAGAAATTCCAAAAAAATGTCAAGTATAATTAATATTGTTCAATGTTAGTTGCTCTGTCAATATTGAAGCTATCACCATGAAATTTTGCAGGCTTATAGAAATTTGCAAGATAAAGATTTTAAGACTTTTACCGTCCTTAGCATGTAGAAATTTATTATATTTGGAGAGAGCTCATGGAAAAAATTGGCAATGGAATTTGAAAATTAAAAGTTTATTTAAATTCCCAACATTAGAAGTTAATAAAAATTTTTTAATTAGGCTGAAATTGTTAATTTTTCATACCATTTACTTGAAAAACAACTTCTTTAAAAAATTTCTTTTCTGTTTTTTCACAATAGTGATTCGAATTTTGATCAGAATTGTTTGAAATTTCAAGACAAAAATTTCACACAGCCATACATTTTCTTAAAAACAAATTGATTTTAAAAACCTGGGTTGGCTTTTAGATATTATACCTTAATTTTAGCAAGCTATAGCAACAAAAGTTTTAAATATATCACAGCTCCATTTTTAAGTAGCAAATTTCACTGAAAAAATTTGTTTTTCAGTGTGCTTAGCTCTAAGATCAATATTAGCTGAGCTAGGCTATATGTTCATTAATAACTTTTGATATAATGAAGCAATGAATAAGATTTTTACACCAAAATGTGCAGCTTTGAAAGGAGATTCTAATTTTTGATCCTGTCCTAATATGTAAAGTTTTAAAAATTTCAACTAAACAAACGTTTTTCTCAAAATTAAAAATTCAAAAATTGGAAATTTTTACTTTGAGAAATTTGTAGTAATACAAGAAATAACATTCAAAAACAATTTTCCCAATATTCAGTGTCAATCTTCCATAATTGGAAATTTTCTCTTTTAGATATGAATATTAAAGGATGGGTTAACAATTTTTTAAAAATTAGAGTGATTTTTTTTGAAGAAAACTATTTATAAAACTGCATTTTGTTTTAAATTTGTTAATCTTTAACATTATATTTAGTAATACTTCAATTCATATTAGGACACTCCTATAAACTTGTAAAAAATCAATATTTTTTTTAATGTATATTGTGGATGATAAAAATAGATGTTATGGATAAACCTTGAAAATTCATTTACAACTTACTCAATTTTATTGATATCTGTGATCCATTCTGTCAATTTCTTTGAGATTTTGCCATGGTTGTTGAATACACTGGGATTTCTGGGTTTTTGATAATATAAATTTTTCAGAGTATTGACTACTACTTCTCAGTAAAGATTGATTTTTCTACATTGATTAAATACTGGCAAATGTGTTTCTCACATTATATTTCTAGATTCAGAAGCCCTTTCACTGTCATTCAATGAATTTAATGTGAAAACTGAAATTTGCAAGATTTCTTTGAAAACTGCTCTTTAACTACAGCTTAAAATGAAAAACCAATGTCATATTTAGATTCTACAGGTCTCAAAGTATTTATATATGTTAATCTTTAGTATTACAAGTCAATCTAGAGGTTGTATTGCGAACTTTTGTTGTATACATTAGTATTATTCTTAATGTTCCTTAGCTCTATGCAATTTGATATTTTTCAATCATTTCCAAAGGCAAATTTTTGTTGAAAACTGCAATTTATACCTATTTTCAAACCTTTTGAATCTATTCACACTCTTAGATTTTTTATTTAATCAATGCTTTGTTCAGAATTTAATGAAATATTATGAATATTGGTCAAAATTAGAAAAACAGTAATTTCATTAGATATATTTATAAATCATTACTTCAATATTGTTTTAATTGAAAAAATAAATTCATATTTGAATTGTAGGGGTCTTAAATTAGTGAGCTTTGGATTTCAATTTTTACTTAATGTGATATTCTATGGAAGTTGGTGTAAAGAAATTCATTTTTTAAAAGGGCTTCATAAGTTGATTTTTGTTCTAAAACTGCAGTTTATATCTATTTTAAGACATTCTGAATCTATTGACAGTATAAGATTTTTTATTTGAGTAAGCATTGCTTTGCATTTTGATGAAATAAGATTAATAGATAATGAATTTTTGAAGAAAGCAGCAATTTTGTCTGATAGATTTCCAAATCAGTATTTCAATATTGTTTGAGCAATTATTTGCAAATACATTTTACTTTAAAAGTTTTCCTGAAGACCGTACATAAAATATCCATGAATGGAATTACTAGCACACATAGAATCAGTTTTTGAAGTATTTCATAATGACTTGAGAATTTGCAAGCACCATATTTTTTTCAGTGAGAGTTATATTTATAAGTCTATAATATTAATATAAAATTTAGCCAAAATAGAGTGACCTCTGTTCATATTTAAAATTTTTTGTGCTATAAATTTAGTTTGATATAAATTCCATAAGATTGCTTGGCATGTAAAGTTAAGATTAGTCATATTTAGAAAAGAGAAATTAAAAATAGTTTTTTCCAACTACTAAAGTGAACAATTGTAAAATTTATGTCACGTTCAATACTTTGAGAGACTTTTTTTATAATACAACTAAGAAAGCAACTAACATTGCTATTTTGGCTTTGAAGCTAAAATGAAAGTACATAGTTTTTTCAATTCAATAAATCAAAATTCTTTTAAAATGGAAAAAGGCTCAAAATTTGATTGAAGCAAGAATTTTGAGCATTTATTTAAGTGTTTATATTTTTATAAACTCTTGTTCAAAATAATTTGTCATTATTGTGGCATTATTGCAGTTAATTCAACATTTATATTATGGAATTATTAATTTATAATGTTTAATTTCATTAATTTGACAAATTTGATTTTGTATAAGTGTAGAGTCGCTCGGGGAATTTAGCGCTGTTTATATCTTTTTATTTCGATCTAAATCCATTGTATTCTGACGTCACCATGACGTTCCATTTTCGAGATTAGTTTTGTTGCTATCAGTTTTGTGTCCCCTCGTCAGTGCTTTTGTTTTGCTCAAATTTAATTTACGAGGGAAAATTATTGCAAACATGTTAAACTACGTTGAATATCGATTATTGTAAACAAAGGCAGGTAAAACTGAATCTTTTTGTATATAAACTGAGGACACTGTAGCGAATGTTCAATAGACTTTGTCTACTCTTAACTACCGCTCTTACCATTGTACCTTTTATTTATTTGTTACTTTAAATGATATTTATTGCTTAAGATTGGCGACAATTCGGGAGTGCTTTCATTAGCACGGGGCGACAAGTTGCTTCTGGGGATCTTTCGATCTTTCCAGTCCGAATTGTGGTTCTCTAAGTTATGTATACGGTTACGCATATGGAAATAATAAATCTCTCGTTCGTATTTCAACACGTACATGCACTTATAAGATCTGACACTGTGATGATACCATGCTGTTGGCTAGCACGAATATCTGGCAATTACAGATTATTTAATAGTTAGCTGAGAGATAACAATGAAAATGAGAAGTAGGTTGTTTTTTTTGAATTGAGATAGACATTAAACAAGTGAGACAGATAGGGTAGCACCAGTCAATAGGTTAAGCACTTTACTTCTGGAAGTTCCGCTTCGGCTGGAAGCCATAGGAATTGGTCATCTTGGTTCTTACCCAAAAGTAGTTCTGTTACTTGGATGAATTACCAATGTTAGATCTATATGTTATAAGTTCTAGTCTAACTTGTTTCTTGGAATTGTGGCTGTACTGAACACTAATTAAACCTTCTGCAGAGTCAATCGAGTTTCTAGCTAAGTCTTACCAGCCACTGATTCTACATAAGCTGTGAAATTTTAGTTTAAGTATTTCTGAGATAATTATGCAGTAATTTTTCTCCATTGCAGTGTAAAAAGTTACCATGCAGAACCTGTTTCTATTTACTAATATTAGCAATGTTATGTTATTGTATATTTTTCTACCAACTTTATTCTTATAAATACAAGTGTTTATATTCATTATGTTGTTCAAAGTAAGCTTTGCCTGTGCTTTATCTTTGAATTTACTATATTGAAATAATGTTTTTCTAAGCTGTCCTGACTTTTTTGGGTACCTAGCAGTGGTACAGCTTTGCTAGCACATCCTTTAACAAATAGAGCTAGGTGTACAAATAGGGTTATTGCTGTTATGTGATTCATTCATTATTATAATTTTTATTATTGCTACCACCTAAATTGCACAAATTAAGGAATGCAATGAACTTAGGTTTTACTTTGCACATAGGTTTCACACACAGCCCCCAAGAACAAATAGGGTTTCTCTTTCTTTTAATTAGGGCTCTAGTCTTATATGACTCTTTAACTGGATTCTCTGTTTCAGATCAGCTGAATGTGGTCACTGTCCCCCTCTTTATCTTTTGCTTACTCTTGAATTTTACTAGGAATCTGTACTACAATAGGAGGAGTTAACTATTAACAACTGTAACTTCAGTAAATCCATGTTCAACTCAAATCATTCACTAGATAAGGAATTAGGACTGCTGCTGATTTCATGCTGATGCCACATAATAAGATCATTTTATTGGTTGTTAATATTTAAATTATGGTTGTATCTCATTTCCCCCAATCTCATTTCTCCCAAGTCTGACATCACGAAATATTAAATATCATTAGAGACACAATTTCATTGAAATTGTAATTATATATTTAAATAAATATATGTATTTGTTTAAACTGTATTGTGATTAGTTTTCTATGTTGTTAAGATCATTGAAATACAGAATTGCAAATAAATAAATATAAATATGATCTATAATTATAAACATTGAGGTTTGCTTTTTGCATTTATTAAAAATTTAGCAGTCCTTTGAAATTCTGTTTAGATTTAAAATAGAAATGTAATTTTGTTTATTATTTTTGTACTAAATTATACATTTAAATTTATTGATTTAGTGTTTAAAATTCTACAAAACTTAACCACTATTTAAATTGAATATTCAATAAAAAAGTTTAAAATTCGTAGGCTTTTAAAATCTAAGCAATATTTCCATTCATCTTTGACTTTCAAGTACCATTTTGTATGCCATTTGGACTTCTAGCTATAAATGATTTATATTTAGTCAATTGGAGTTGGCAATTTTTAATATCATGAAATTCTCCTTAATATATTAAAAATGATTATTTTCCAACTTTTGCTTGAATCCAATTATAACCAAACTAACCAAATGCACATGTACCATCATGAGCTCTTAGCACTTAGGGCACAATTAGCTTTCTATAATTAAATCTTGTAAATACTGATTGCACAATAGCTGAAATATAGAAATACTTGAAACCCTATAACTGAATTAGAAAAGACTTTCAAATAATTAATATAATTTCAAAGAAGAGCCAAATAATTTTTCCAGAAGTTCATTAGATGATATCCATTTTGTGACATTCAATTGCATTTACAATTAATATTATGGTATGCCAACAACTATAAAACACATGATTACAAGGAAATTTTGACAACAAGACTTGCAATCTCAACACTGACCTTAGTCAAATCTTACCTAATTACAATCAATGTGTGTAAGCAGAGCAATTAAGCTGAATAAGTACATAGTATATTTCTATGTTCAATACTCCAAAATAAACATTAATTCATTTGTGCTATTGATGCCTTTGTCATAGATGATGTATACTCCACTAATGATGTCAATGCTGCTGTGTTTATGCTGACTGACATCATAAAGTCTTTGCTCAATCATCATTAGCCTTACAAACAGTCACAATGTCTGATGTGGATCAACTGCACATGACCTTGTGCACAAGGCCAGAATGTCTAAAGCAGCCAAAATTGCAAAGAGAATACATCAAATTACTTCTGATAACCTGAAGGCATGGTGTAGTTGAGGTTCATGGTGGCAACATGTTAGTTGGCTAACCAGCAGGACTTCACAGCACCAGTAATTTGAGATTAATTTACAAGAGGCGAATTACTTCTACAGAGACATTTGCACTGCAAACAGATATCAAGCCCCAACATAACTGCATGGTACCACTGCAAACAAATTACCAGTGTTCACTGCTCATGAGGTCTATCATGCTTTGAAAATATTGAAGCCAACAGCAATAGGAGTTGATGGCATACTAGCTTTGGTTGTGAGAGGCAACACCCACAATCATTGCTTCCCATTGCTTCACATATTTAATTTGTCATTGCCCAGAGGCCATTTTCCTGACATTTAGAAAATATCAAAAGTTTTCTTGCTTCCAAAGCACACTAAATGTAAGAGCTATGGTGACTACTGGCCAATATCTGTTGCATATGTCATTGCATGATTATTTGAGAGGCTGGTACATTGGAAGTTCATTACAAAACAGTACAACCAGTTGCTGCTGAGAAATCAGTTTGGGTTACAGAAGCATGGAACCCCTGAATCTGCTGTTATCCAGCTTCAGAATTATTTCTAACAACTTCAAAACCAAGCTTTTGATTACTTGTGATTGTTCAGTGCTTTTTTTCATCAAAAGCATTCAATAGAGTGCAGCATCATCACATTATCAAAGATATGCAGCATATTATGCTGTGATCAGTCTCTATGTCATCAACTGGTATCAGACTTCTTAAGCAACAGAAGTCATGTAGTAGATTATTTAAGGAACACCTTCCACCCTCCATTAACTAATTGAGGAATTGCTCAAGAAATGGTCAGAAGACCAGTTCACTTCCATGTTGCCTCAGTTCATATGGATGCTATGGATTTACCAGCTTTATACATGGTTAAATTTGCTGATAATGGCATTCCTTCAAGGCTTTAAATTACATGTGTAATGGCTTGACAGCAATAATTTTGTCAAAGTCTAAAGAAATGATAGTCAGCTTTTGTAGCTTACCTTTACCTCTGCCAATTTTAAATATTCTAAAAGTAAATGAGTTACAAATTTTGGGAATAGACTTTGATAACAAGTTAGGCTATGCTTGCCATATTGCAACTTCAGTTAAGAGAGCCAATTCAAATCTCTATCATATCCTTCATCTTAAGAGTATTGGTTGCCATGGAAAAGAGTTAGCTCTTCTTTATAACTCACTTGTGCTGTCTACATATGACAGCCTTTGCTGAAGCAGATGCACAGCCTTCCTCAAGAAGAAAATCAATGCAGTACAGAAGAGAGCCATTCAAATGGGTATTATCACTTTCTACACTGATATTGCTTACATTGTTGAAGCCAGAGATGACAAATTATACACAAAAATCAATAAGAGTAGTCATACTCTGAAAGGACTTATTCCCTCCATTAGTACATATGCAACTTCAAGGCATTGCCAGAGACTGCAGTCATGCAATCTGACTAGCTCAGAAAATCTGCTAACTGTTATTCCAAATTGCTATCATTAAAATAGGTGATTTTGTAAATAAATATTTTCTCTGTACAGATGAAACAGTTAAAACAGCAATGTTTGAATACTTTAGCAATATAAAATTGTTGATTTGCATATAAAAGTAATGCTAAGACAATAATGTGACAAAATTAAACAATGTTGTTATGACCTTAAAATATAGGTTTTTTATTCATAAGAAACAACCACAAAGCAATCTAATGTGACATTGTTGAAGCAACATTGCTTCAAATAATGAAATGGCACCATTCAACATTAAAACAATGTTGTTGTTGATATTTAAGACAACCACATAACAACACAGAACTACATTGTTTCAATCTTAAATTGTTATCTGGGCATGAACACTGGTTAAGGTAGCTAAAGTGTAACAATCACCATTATTTGCCAATGTTATATAGATCTGTGTTTTATGGGATATGAGGGTTTTTAAATCTGCAGAAGTTAATTCTGAGGTCATTTTTTGTACATATGCCTTAACCTGTAATAAATGTCTTCTAAAAAATGATGTGTCTTGAAAATCACCTAGCAATGTCTCTATAGCAATGCAGATAATGCTCTCAAACATGCTTTTCATATTTCTTAATTGACTAATTCTTTTCAACCAAGCTACTACATCAAATACATAAATCTGCTAATTTTCATCTGAAATAAAAAATTCAAAGGTTTCTTCAGTAATTTTTTATAGTTGCATTATATATTGTGTTAAAATACTCTTATTTCTAACTTCATTTGATAAAACCTTGTCATTTTTAATTATGAGAGAATACATATTGGTTATTGATACATCCAGTTAGTGAAACATCTGGTTAATGACCAGTCAGTTAATTTAATATCAGGGTTGTGAAGCATCTAGTAAGTCAAATATTTTTAGAACTAAAGTCACACTAAAGTCATCAAAAATTGAAAATAATTAGGTATATGATTTTAATGAATTACAATTAATGATGTCAGATTCAAACAAAATGAAAATTGGGAAGTGAAAAAGAACATATAGTTTTCAACTATGTTTTTTCATAATAGGGCTAACCCTTATTCATGACAAGGAGGCTTATGCACTAGAATTTATAGTATTTTTATCAGTGCTATTGTTTCTATCAAAGGGGACTCTATTAATTGTTGAAAATAATCTAAATATAGCATAAAGTAGTACAAACTTACATATCAAAGCCTATTTCAAATATACATGCAATATCTAAATAATAAGGATAACATTTTTCTAGCTTACATTGTTGAGTTTGAGAAATCCTAGGGATTTGCATGTAGTTGTGAATTTCATGCAGAACATAATTGATCATTGAATGATACTTAAAGAATTCTATTTTGAAAGTAATTCTTCAAATTAAAATAAGAATAATCTCATGTTGTTACAACTGCTAATTTTAGACTAGTTAAACAATTCACAAAATTCTGTATTTTGCAAGCCTTAGTTAAGGAAAGACTTTCTGAATGACTGCCTACCATATGCTTGTATTCAAATACTCAAACTCAGAATAAGTAATTTTATTTCAATTTATCATTGCAAAAAACCGAACCATTGCACAAAATCATTCCACTTGAAATAATTAAATTTTGCAATCATGTCACGAAAATTTTTCTTGATTTTAAGAATTTTATTCAATGTTATCTATTTCATAATTAATTTTTACTAAATGAAATGAGCGGTCTTCCCGAATTCTTTTTGTCTATTTTTAGTAAATACGTCATTAGTTCACATGACAAGACTTCATAGCCATATTTCATTGTTTTAGAGAAACGAAAAGGTTTTAATTGTTATAAATAGCAATGCAATTTTATTGTAATTTATAAGTCCTAAGTCAAAGTCTTTAGGTGTCAAATTCAATAATTTTAGTAATTTTGCTTAATGTATATATGTTAGTAGATTCAATTTAACTCGTTATTTTTTTATTTAAGTAGTTTGGTTTCATTAGTATT
Source organism: Hofstenia miamia (assembly GCA_900660155.1). Lineage (NCBI taxonomy): Eukaryota > Metazoa > Xenacoelomorpha > Acoela > Hofsteniidae > Hofstenia > Hofstenia miamia. Next base: position 1,216,486 of record CABFPE010000168.1, on the reverse strand, counting down.
TGGATTGTGATAATTATATACAAGAAATATTAATATTGAGGATTTTAATGCGTTGTTTGCTTGTTGTACAAGAAAATAATGTTTGAAACACCACTTCAAGTAACGGGATACTCCACATTCTATTCTCACTAAAGAGCAATTTTGAATTTTCTATGATTATTTCCAATATAGAGAAATTTTTTACTTTTTGGAATCTGCAATCTGTGCAAATTCAGTTCAATTTCAAATCTATACTCTAAGATCCAGCATATATCTAAGAGACCGACTGCAAAACTGTACCTGTTTCTTAGATATAGACATATAAATAATGCCTTGCTAATGGGAAAAATTATTCACATGCTAATTATGAAATTTACAAATGTTGAGTTCGAAGGATGCGGTTAGGAAATATTCTTAGCAGTGTTTCATGCGTGGATTTAGAGGCACCTGGTAACCTGTTTCTTAACCGTTCTGCCGCATAACCAGTTCCTTCAGGAATGTAAGGGAACAACGGATGTCCACTGTTTGAAAGGAAGTTCTGTAAAAGTCGTTTGTCGTTTTCTTTTATCCATTCGGATAAGATTTTAAGAGATGTAAGAGACTTGCCACCCCAGACACTTAGACCATACCTAAGTCGAGACAATACGAGAGAATCATAAAGTAACTGTAGTTCTTTTTTGCTGAAACCAATTGTTTAACACGTGTGATCTGATAAAGCACAGAGTAAGCCTTTTTACACATTTTTTGAATATGCCTGTCAAATGAAAGCTTAGAATCAAATGTAAAACCAAGGATCGTAACTTCTTCAACAATAGGTATGTATATCGAAAATGGGGCTAATGTTATACATAACGAAAAATCAATTTCAATTCCTTCGATTTAGAATGATTAATCTTCAAATTCTTCTGACAGAATGTATCAAATTTGTTACTTCTTCCTCAGCGGAGTCAGCCATGTGTCTACATGCTATGCACGGAGAATTGTCGTCAGCAAAAACTGTTAAAGTAGCGGTGTCATTATTGATTACATTAATATCATTCGTAGCTGCGTTGTAGAGAAAAGGGCCGCCAGCAGTTCCTTGTGGGATACCCAAGTTGGTAACCATCACACTTGAAGCATTGCTCTCAACAAAAGTAATCATTTTATTAGTTGACAAGAAACTAGAAATCCAGCTAATAATATAGGGGGTTGGCGAAGGATTGACTAACAAGAGAACGAATAACGCTGTCATGGCTGATGGTATTGAATGCTTTGGACATGTCAAGAGCAAAAATCCGAACATAGTCAAAATCGTGTTCTTTGAATTTTAAACAATCATTGAAAATTTTGATACAAGCTGCTTCTGTAGAGCCATTGTTACGAAAACCGAATTGATTTCTTGAAAGAAATTGGTTGTATTTAGGGACAATAAACATTCTGTATATAAGTCTTTCAAAAATACGAGAAAGAATCAGTGTAATAGCAACTGGACGGTAATCTTTCTCTTGGGCGGGACGAGACATCTTAGGAATAGGAATTATTTTAGCGACTTTAAAAAACTAAAGAAAACCATTTGCTTAATTGACTCATTAAAAAGATGAGCACGAATATCTGCGAAATTATGAGCATTATCGCGATACACCCAGAAAGGAACACCATCATAACCACAAGCGGTTCTCTTAACATGCCGAAGAGCATAGTGAATTTGACTGAAATTGACAACAGGGATTTTTGCAAGGTGAATAAGAGCATTAGGAGGTTCTAAGTAATTATCAGTTGTCGATAGGTCACCATAATACTGATTAAGACAATTGGGATGGAACGAAATTTTAGCGTTAATTTTTGTACGACCTAGAGCCATGTCAGTTTTTCTCCACCACTCTATACTTCCTGATTTGCTTTTGAAATTCATACCATCCTTTATAGCAAGTCGTANATAAAAATCAAGTAATGTCGTGATAACATGATAAAATTCAGAAGTGATCCAATCAACATCATTCGAATCAAGCAAATATGAAAAATCAATGTTGTCGAGAGCAATATTGAATTTAGCTATTGAGTGATATCGTTGGTCTCGATAAAAAACTTCTTTTCTTTGGCATGTTATTTGAATATTACCAATAGCGGCTCGATGATCGGTATTTGCAGTCAGATCAATCACATCAGCGTGAACAAAAAGATTATTAGCCATAGTAAAGAGACGGTCAAGATTGGCATTATTTCTAGTTGGAGGAATTGATATTTCGTCAAGATCTGAATTGTTAGTCAGCAACCTTTAATCAAAACTATTAAAATCTCCACAAATAAGAAAATTCGTGATAGAATTAACCCGTAAAATCTCATCCATAGATTGAAGCAAATGAACAGCTAAGGATTCTTGATAATTACAATCAGGAGGGTAATACAACACGGCGAAAACGAACTGGCGCGATTCAATACAAATACTGATCCAGCTTTCAAATACCTGAGAACCATCAGGTGATAATTGATAAGCAGATAAATCTTGGTGGATGTACACGCATGCACCTCCACCTGTATTTTTGTGGAATTCAAACTCGATCTATCCACTCTAAAAAGTTGAAATCCAGGAATGGAAACAAGAGAATTGTCCATTTGGGACGACAACCAGGTTTCAGTTACACAACAGATGTCAATGGCTTTCAAATCTAATGCGAAATGATGAACTGCAGCAGACTTTTTAAGTGAACGAATATTGGTGAGCATGTATTTGACTGTACTCTTTCCTAGTCAATCCAGTTTTGAATTCTTTTTCTTTTCTTTTCGTAGTTTTCATTAGTTATCATTTCATATCTCTTCCGCAGAAGTTTTCTTTCAAGTTGTCTCTCTGATTCACTGAATTCTCTTGTCAGAAATACCCGATCCTCAAAGTTTTTGAGTTTACTCCCCTTTGACAGAATCTTTTTAGCATCCCACACGCTCTGTAGCTCAACTATCACTGGCCTGGTTCTTCGTCTATCACTATCGTACCTCCCAAGTCTAGAGACTTACAAAACAGGAACTACAACGGCTGTACGCTTCTTTGATCATTCCGACACTTACTTATTGTTGTTCGGGTTAGGGAGGTGCAGCGCATACTAACCTTTCCATGATAGACAGGGTCCAAAGTAAAGCAGTGTGGCTTGGAATCATATCTTCTTTTACGCCTATCAAAGAGAGATTATTTTCCAAAATCACTCAAGATACTCACATACTTCATGATCTGGTTCCTAGTCGTTCCAGTTATGGACAATTGAGGTTGAGAAATAGGCTGCCTCCTGTCCTCAAAACGAAGTACGAGAAGAAACTTTCAATATTCCCCCATCGACTCCTTCGTTCCAACAAACCATATCACTGAAATGGATGTTTTATCTGTTTCCTAATACAATTCTTTCTTTCTTATAAGTCTCTGTTCAAAATTCCCTCAAACTTGATGGAGTTCTTATGCGCCTAAGAAGAATATCATTCCCTAATTTCTATCTTAAATATCTCGACATTTTTTTGCTCTCAACACTCTAAATTGTATGCAATCTCGATCTCGAGTCTCGAATTTATAAACATTCTCATGTTGACTCTCAATTTTGAATGTACATGTGGACAATAATAATAATAGGTTTCAGTTTATTTTCCGACATTTTTAGTGTAGAAAAAATTCCTATATTTCTTTCATTGCATTTTTATTTCAATTGCTTAAATCAATCTCGCAAATGTAATCTATGGTATAAATTTTCTAAATTTGATTTGATATGATTTATATGGCGAGGATATGCTAATCTTTAGTTAATGCTTGCAAATCATCAAAAACTTTAATAAACAAACAACCTGCATGACTTCATGACTTTGGAGAATTATCCAAAATGAACTCTACTTCCATACCTGTGAACTCCTCCTTTTCAATCGCTTGTTCACTCGCAAATTAGATGTTGATCCTATTCATTTCATGAAGTTCTCTATTTTCCGCTCCACTCGCTCTGATGATGTTGTCACTTTCTCTATTCGTCGCCAAAAAACATCGCACCCTTCACTCGTTTTTCAATCGTCCTTGGATTGCTTCTAATTACATCTTGACTCTTAACCCTTCAACAGCCATAGATTTCTTTTCCCCGTTGCCGAGCTCCAAGAAATCTTTGATGTCTTTCCTCTTTGCTGGGCTCTTCTCCAACTTCGCCTACTCTTCCATCTGTTCATACTTTATCTCCTGTGGCTGTCCTCGTTGCCGTAAAACTTGACTTGTTTTTATTTTTTTGTAGTGTCTGCCTTAAGCGGCTATATAAAGTAATTCATTATTGTTATTATTATTATTTGCTCAATACAATTGATATGTAATACAGGCTAGCATTATATTTGGACTAAATTGGCTGATGCGATTGTAGTATTGCATTATGTCACAATATTGAAAGGTTGGTAAAGTTTGTCTGTCATGATAAATTTGGCAGCAAAATCAATGCGCATCCATGTATGAAACTTCAAGTATATTTAGATTTTCATACCATGTGTATTTGTATTTTAACAATCGATAAAATATTTGGCATTAATTGTTATAGCTTATAATGCAAACATCTGTATGTTTTTTCAGATGGCTGTGTATGACAATTTAAATTCGTGTTGTATGCTTGTTTATCATTTTAAGTGAATACTGGAAGTGTATCGGATATTTCAGCAGTAAGGCAAAATCAATCACCAAAAAATTTGAATATTGTGTAACTTTCGAAATTTTATGTATTGGAGGTTATAATCAATAGATGTATATTTTTACTTATATTTACGTGAAATTAATTTTAGTAAATGTCATCTCGTAAAAAGACACTTTTAAAAGTAATTATTCTTGGAGATGCGGGTGTTGGGAAGACTTCATTAATGAATCAGTATGTAAACAATAAGTATTGCACACACTACAAAGCAACTATTGGAGCGGACTTTCTTACTAAAGAAATTGTTGTCAATAATCGGCAGGTAAATTTTAAATTTACTTAGTTTGATTTGCTATTTTCTGTATTTTCATTAAATCATTGATCAGTTTTATTCTTAATTAGTCCTAAATAAATTCAACATAAAAACCACAATTTGATACGATGCAGTTCTCAGTTTATGTATTCTATAATATATTCCTAAAATTACTTCATCGTATCACAAGTGCTATATCAAATATGTTACTTGCAAAGATCGTTATTGCTAACAAGTTTTTGAAAGATCAACTCAAAACTTGTGTTGCTGTGGGAAAGACGTGTCCTAATAGAAAATCAAATTATAGTTACATTGTAGTGCGCTGATCATGCATTTTTATAAGTAGTGGAGCAACATTTAATAAGTTGAGATTCCCTAGAGATATGGAGTCGTCTTTTTATGATTTGTCTATCACCTATCATTGGAATTCAATTGTAAAATAGATGTTTCTAATGCGATATATATTTTAGCATGATTCCCATAATCTATAATCCTGGATTGCAAATTATTCGTAGTTTTTAAACAGGCATGACAAGAAGTCAAATATACGATGTTAAGAGTGCAAGCTTCTGAAATAATAATTGCAATATATTATTTGTGTGCGTAATTGTAGGATATACATTCGCGGGAACACTTGCGGACTATTGTGGTAGTATGAGTGCTATATTTCAGAGTTCTCTGCATATAAATTCTGAGAAATTTGTCAGAATCGACGACGGAATATCACCTGGAAGATGCAGATTTTTTGAGTTTTTAAAAGTAATTAAGCAGAGGTATACTTATTTCGACTGTGGGTTATCACGTTTAGATAGAGCTGAATACGTTGAAGATATGTTAATGTTATATTTCAAAATCTGCAATGTATGCTCGAAAACCATTGGATCAAGGATAGAGGGCTGTAATACAACCTTTTTGTCTCTCGCATTTGAGTGATCTAAAATTGCGGTTGTTATGGTATGAATGAATACACTTTTAAATTATCAGCAATCAGCTTCGTTATCAAACGCTTTTGACTACTTGATATTAGCAATATTCAACAAGGCCGTAGTCGTTCAAAGTAATTACAGTTACAGAAATACAAACTTTACATCTATCCGCAAGTTATCTTAATTAGGAATGTCACTTAATTTCTCGAGCGCTAGTTTTTTCATTAGTTTTGCAAGGCTTGTAATTAGCGATGGGGATCTTAATTTATTGACAGCATATTTTTAGAGTTGCTGCAATGAGAATTTCCCTTCTAGCATCTGATAGTGTCAAATTTCAGTGAGAAAAAATGAGGTCTATGGTAAGCAGTAGAGTGGGTTTAAATTGAAGAAGACATGAGAAATGTCCAATTCATTAGCAGTAATAAAAAAGTTAGCAACATGAATATTTCCGATGTAGATTGTTCTGGGAGTCGCTAGAAGCTACAGTAGATGTTATGATGATAGTGCGTTCGTACCATGTCTGACTACTTAAAGGATCTCTGTTTATAACGAATATGATATTGGAATTATAGTTATATAAGACAGATTGACGCATTTGATTAACCAGGTATGTAACACCCCCAGCATTGGTAATAAAAAAAATATTTTTCTATTAGAATCAGAGTTAACAAATTTTGAATTGTTTTGATGGTCCTTGCACTGGAATGATTTCATAATTCCTGCGTGTAAATCCCAATATGGGCAAAACTGCATTGCAGAAGAAAATATTAGGTAAACAGCCTTGAAGTAATTCATCTCCAATATTTTTAATTCAATGTTTTTGCGTTTAAGGCATCTGAGTGGTGAGAACCTACTTATTTCTAAACTGACTATTCTCTGTGTAAAATTTAGAATGATTTAAATAGTGGGATATCGCATATCAAAACAACTGCAACGTTAGTTAAACTAATATATTACGAATCATGAAATCTAGGAACCGAATAAGGATAATTAGTAACAAGAATTGGAAAAATTATATTATAGAATAGGAATTTGCAAAATACTTTAAGCTTAAATTATAAAAATGTTTGTTAATTTGAATTTTAGTTCATCAATTTCACCAACCATATAACCATGTAGCTAAGCCGTTTTAAGCATCTCTCAAATTATGGTAGTTCTCTTATTGTATCGAAATATTTGTTTTAAAAGGCTTGACAAACAGAAAGCTTAACAGTTATTAAAGTATTGTTATATGATAATATGTTGAATAGCTCATGTTTACAATTTTCTAGTTATTGTAACTTTATTTTTACTGCAGCTTAGAAAACTATGTATATATTATATTTTGAGTCGTTAGAAAGTATGTATTACTACTTTTACTTTCGGTCAGAGACACAAATTGCGTCATAAATGATAATCAGTTTATTTATGATTACAAGTAGTAACCAAAATTATCAATAAATTTTTCGTGTGGAAACATTCGAAAAGGCCATTTTATACTTTTCTCAAAATTTAAAATATGGCGTGTTGTTGCATGGTAAACAAGTTGGTCGCTTCATTGTTTTTTTACAAAATACATGTATATCATATATCTTATCCTCTGTGTGATTCCAGTGTTTTTTCTAAAGTGTAGAGTACATCACCAAAATAACACCGCGAAATGTGATCCGCCATGATTTAAATACTGGATTCTTTACACTTAGATATTAAAGAAATTTGATTGCAATGACTACGGTTGTTGCGGTTCCTGCTTTCTAGATCCAAGTAATGATAGCTATTGTGTGTGCCTATAGTGTGTGCTTACACTGCATTAAACGTAACCAATTTATATACTTTGTATTGGTATTGATGTAACTAGTGTTTCCAATAGTGATATTTTCTGGCCGTCCAACTAAGAAGTATCAACAGCTTCCAAAGAAGCTATTTTGTGACAATGAATTTGATGTTGCTCTTATTTAGATTACTATGCAAATTTGGGACACTGCGGGACAAGAACGTTTTCAGAGTCTTGGTGTGGCCTTTTATCGTGGTGCCGACTGCTGCGTTTTGGTTTATGATGTAACGTCTTACAAGTCATTCACTAATCTTGAAAGTTGGCGCGATGAATTTCTCATTCAGTCTAGTCCTCGCAATCCAGAATCATTTCCTTTCGTTCTGCTGGGCAATAAAGTTGATTTAGAGACAAGAGTGGTTAAGCCTGCAAGTGCCAGTCAGTGGTGTGGTACAAAAAATGATATGGCCTATTTTGAAACCAGTGCAAAAGAAGGAATTAACATTGAACAGGCATTTGCTGCTATTGCACAGAAAGCTCTTGAACAAGATGGCGAATTTGAATATGGCCATCAATTTCCCACTCAAATCCGTCTCAATGACTTATCTGATCCTGACAATTCAAAAGGCGGTTGCTCGTGTTGAGAGTTTTGTTGAAAGAAAATTATTTTTATAATTTGCATGATTCTGTATTCTTTTGAATTCCATATATCATTTTGTAAATTAAGTAATTCATTTGTATTTATTTTGCATTAGACGTACAGTATTCAATTCTGTGCAGAAAATTTTTGTATATATAATAAAGAATTGATTTGCATTGTGTTTTTTTTCATTGAATTTATAATCAATTCATGTACAGCATGGTGTAAAAAATATAACTAATTTTTCTTTTTTAAATTTAAGGTAAACAATGATTTATTTTAACATTAGCATTTTTTTAATTACAAGATTTTCAAATGTTTACATTATTTTCTGAAGTTCTTAAAGCAATACTTTTTGTATTTATTGAAATTAGAAGTCTATATCATTTCCAGGTGACATTTTGAAATGATCAACTTGTATTTAGAAATAATAATAATAATAATCAATGACTTTATTTAGCCGCTGAATGCATACACAACAAAAAAATAAAAACAAGTCAAGTTTTACGGCAGCGAGGACAGTCACAGGAGATGAAATAGGAGCAAATGGAAGAGTAGGCGAAATTGGAGAAGGGCTCAGCAAAGAGGAAAGCCATCAAAGATTTCTTGAAGCTCGGTGGCGGGGAAAAGAAATCAATCGCTGTTGGAGGGTTGCGAGTCAAGATGTAATTAGCAGCAGTACAAGCACGATTGAAAAACGAGTGAAGGGTGCGATGTTTCTTTGTACGACGAATGGAGAAGGTGACAACATCATCAGAGCGAGTGCAGCAGGAATTGGAGAACTTAATGAAATCAAAAGGATCAAGATCCAATTTGCGAGTCAGTAGTCGATTGAACAGAAGGAGATCACAGGCATGGAAGTAGAGTGACAGCGGGAGAGTGGAGAATTTCAGCAGAGCGTCTTTATAGTCCAAAGAGGAAATCCATTTGAAAGCGCGTTTCTGGAAACGTTCCATGGAGTGGAACAAAGCACGAGAAGGCCACCAACAAGGAGACGCGTAGAGAAGAATGGCGCGAGGAATGGACTTGAACAAAGAGAGTTTCACATCGGACGAGGTATTAAAAGGAACATTACGGAAAAGGGCAAATAGCGAGGAATTAGCTTTGCGGAGACGCAAAGACACATGTCCAGTCCAATTTAAGTTTGCAGCAAGTTGAACTCCAAGATGAGTGTGATGAGGCGCAAAGTTCACAGGTAGAGGCAAATCAGAAGGGGGAGCCACAGAAAAGGAAATACCACATGTCTTGGTAGTGCTAAAATCGAGATGGTTGACAGAGGACCAAGTAGACAAGTGCTCAAGATCAGAAAAAATGTTCGACGCAAAAGACCAACCAAAATCAAAAATCGCAGTGTCATCGACATACAACAGGCAAGACGAGTTGAGAACAGAATGAGGGAGGTCGTTAATGGCAACGAGGAAGAAAAGAACAGCAAACACTGAGCCTTGAGGGGCACCACTAGTAACGGGGACAGGAGAAGAGATAGGCGAGTTGATTTTGACACACTGGTGGCGATTAGTCAGGTAGGACTGGAACAGTTCGATGAAATCCACATCAAAACCAAATAAACGTAACTTGTCAAGCAGAATGGAATGAGGGAGACGATCAAACGCTTTTGAGATGTCAAGAAAGATAATACAACCAGGATCATTACTATCAGAGTGAAAGTAGCAGTTTTCGATCAGAGTGAGCAGGTTAGTAATCGTAGAGCGACCAGGAAGGTTGCCATGCTGAGAGGAAGAGATGAGGTGACGAATTTTTGGGAATACATAACGAAAAACAAGGCGTTCAAAGATGATAGACAGTCGAGATAGAATAGCTATTGGTCGGTAGGACGTGACCTGCGAGGAGGGAAGCTGATTAGATTTTAACAGCGGAGAAATCCAAGATGTCTTCCAACAGGCGGGATAGCGCTTAGTGGAGCAAATGAAGGAGTAAAGATGCTTTAAATGGATAGAAAGCGTGGAGGAGGTTTCATGAATTACAAAGGAAGGAACACCGTCAGGATAACAAGGACCAGACAACTTGCAAGATTTAAGCATGAGAGAGATATCATGGGCGCTGAAGACCATATCACAAAGTCGGATTAGCGGGGAGGCAGCAGGCGGACCAGGGCACATGGAGACAGGTACAGAGAAGTTAGAGGCAAAATACGCGTTGAACAGATCAGCCTTCTCCAGGTCAGAGTGAGCAGAACGAAGGTTCCATCTCAAATTGGGGAGCTCGGGCTTGGAATGAAGAGAACGCAGGAAGGAATAAGAGTCTTGAAGAGAACCGGACGAGAAGCTGGACAGAAAAGAGACTTTGTCAAGTTCCATAAAATTGAGAACATCTTCTGTGAGAGAAGCAAGCTTCGGAGCAGTAGTACCAGAATGGCGGCGTTTGTAAGACTCTTTATTTAAGGAGTGCACAGTAAGGGACGAAAAATAGAAAGGAAGAGAAGAAGCACGCTTTTTCCGCCGACGAGGAACATAAGAAGAAATAACTTGATGAAAGAAAGTGAACCAATCGTCAACTGAGAAGGAATCACTAAAAACGGGCAGAGCAGCATTAAGTGAGAGAAAGTCACTGTTAAATCGAGCATATTGTGGAGCAGCCGGATTAGCAGATGGAGAAGTAGAGTTGACAAACAGATTGAAGCACAGATTGAAGCTGACGAATGAGTGATCTGACAGCTTAGCAGGAACAGGGATTACAGATATATCGGGGTGAGAGCACAGAACCAAATCAAGCAGCGAGGAGCTGGAAGTAGGAGAAAATACAAGAGAAAATACAAGTTGTTCAAGAGAATAGCAGGCAAAAACTTCTAAAACTGCAGACTCATAAGTGTCAGTAGAGTCGAACGCATTCCAGCAGACATTAGGAAGATTGAAGTCACCACAAACAAGAAAATGAGGACGAATGGAAAAGCCAAGGTGACGAGAGAGGTAGGTAGACTGGTCATGAAAAGACTCGAACATAGATGATGAATCAGCAATGGGAATTCGAAAGGCACTTTTCGAAGGAGGGTTGTAAACGCAGAGCAGAGAAACAATGTGGTCACTGAGAACAACAGCACAGCCACAACAGAAATCGAAGGATAATGAATCGAAAGAAATGGGACGGATGTCAAGGTTAGGAAGACGAGAGGCAATGAGAACACCACCATGGCGCGACCACTGGATCGATCCATACGAGGAAGAACTTTAAGAGTAGAGTTGGGAAAAACAACACTATAATCGTTTTACAAATAGAAATGGTCAACTTACACTTAGAAACGAAAAACGACATATAGAATTTGTCCAATATCATTCAGAAAGCGTCAATTATCATTCAAAAATCATTAATTAACATTAATTATCGGGATTTTGTTTTAATTTTTATTAACGAAATCAGAATAAAATTATTAAGTGTAGTACATTGTCATTAAATTTAAGCAATATATTTCAAAAGTGATGTTATAACATTGATCTCTAGAAAACATGATGGTGTTCATTCATCATAACTATAATTTAAATTATCTAATATAATGAATATCTTCAATGTATCTATAAACAGTCTCACCCTAAAGATCTTCAATTTCTATATTTTTGACACTTTGGACGTTGACAGTGATATAAATAGAATGAAACTTAGTTTGATATTTCATTTTTTCCAAATGATGTAAATATGATATTTAATAAGATATTTATTATTTCGGTAAATATTTAGAATTTCTCTAAATACAACGCAATCTATACAATGAATCGACGAAGCTAGGGATAGCTACTAAAATCTCATCAAGAACTATTTGTTGTATAATCATTGTTATTGAATTTGTCTCTTAGCCACTTGATGCGTCATATGCTACTTTTTTAAACACTGGCTATGATGATTCACATGTATGCTGCAAATCTCTTCTATGCCACTAGTCTTTTTTATTCTACATGAAAATAGTGACAATAATTCCTTGCATGTTTTTTCAATTTCAGAAAAGTAATTTTTAATTTCTACTTTAGATTTATGATTTTGCCTGATGTTAACTGGCAGTTTGTTAAAAATGAAAGAACGAATTTGCACCATATGTGTTTTTAATTAATTGTGACTTAATATATTTGCATTGTCTTTTCTTATATTTGAGTTTTTCCACTTAAATATGAGAATGCTGAATTTTTACCTGAAATTACAGTAAGAAAATATCGAAAAAATATTATAAACAGTAAGCTTAAGTATTTTGAATTTTTTGTAAAACTAACATATGAAAAAAGAACATTTTGTTTAGAAAAGCTTTTTGACTTATCATTAATTATTTGAATGAATATTGTTACAGAGATAAACTGCGCATATTGTTCACGATGCATTACGTTGTATTCCTTGTATAAGTTAGTGATATGTGAGAAATGAGAAGATCACGTATTAGCTGTAAAGTCCAGTTTGTCATTTTACTTAGATCGTGTCACTTGTTTTTATAGTTGAGAGCCATAGCAGTATAATGAATCCGAGGCAATTTCGTGGCATAAATTGACCTTTGACCCTGGCGGGCATGGATATGATGTAATTGTATACTTTGAACATCTGTGTATCTCTGACATCATTGGAACATATTCTCTTTTGTTGTAATATTTGTTGGAAAATACATTTGTTTGTAGTCTGTTGTTTAAATGTATCCAATTTTTTTATTCATACATAAATAATTGGCCGTGTATATTGGCAGGGGTGTATCTCTGACGTCATTGGAACATATTCTCTTTTGTTATAATATTTGTTTGCAAACACATTTGTTTGTAGTCTATTGTATAAAATGTAACAAATTTTTTTAGAGGTTGAAGAATTTTTGAAAATCTCATAAGATTGTTTGCAGTCTAATGTTCAAAATGTAACATTTTTTTGTGCATATTGCATAAATAATTGGACGTGGAAATTTCTGGGGGTGTTGTAGCGACGTCCTGGTGTGTTGACTGATTAAACAACTGAATCTATATATTCACCAAAATCTTCAGATAAAATCATTATTTTTCTTCTATACACTAAATCGTAAACAGCATGCTCGATTAATCTAGATTATTCTAATTAAGTTGTTGCATATGCATTCAGTTGTCATTCTCGGTTTGATCTTATCTATGGCCACCATTCTTGTGTCATATGTTTTACAAAAGAAAACCTTAACACCGGACATAGGAGAGGAGCGTGATGATTAGGCCACGGTTAGACTAGTGATTGGTTCAAAAGTTTTCTATCACATTTTGGTTGAATCGCACGTCTAACCACCCGAGATAATTAGCGATGTGACGATCACGAAGAAATCGTGCTCGTTCGATTTCCTTGTGATCGTCACGTCACTATTTATCCCCGATGGTTGGAAAATGTGTTTTACAATGTTTAAATGACGTCAATTCCCAGTCATCACAATATTTTTTCATTAGAAATGATTTGTACGTGTTTCATTAATGATAGATTTTTAGAGATACATCTCATCAACTAAGTTAAATAAGTGTAAAATTAGATGCATGTTATGTATAATATTATTTATTAGGGTGGCCTATGACTTTTCCACGTTTATAGACTTACATTTTTTTTTCGAAGTCAATCCTTTGTTTCAGTACTGATATATAAGTAGTGTAGGATAAACATTGGAGGTTACACAAAATGACCTTGAGCTCTGTGATATCGAGGGAGTGTTTGCAAATGTTAATTAATGAGTCATTCTACTTGACAAATGTTTTTAAGTATGTCTACTAATGGATTTCAATTAGTATTGCTTTAATTGATTTACATATTAGGGCCATTTTTTGGTATGAGTAATTTCACTTTGATAATATCACGGGCCATTTTTTTGGCATGACTAATTCCACTTTGTTAATATCACATTTGTTTGCATTACGTCATGTTAATATATACCTTATTATAACAACCCCTTTCGGGATACTTACACATAATATTACAAACTAATTTTCCATAATTTCGAAAAGGTTATACATACATTGCTTATATCGTTTTTGAGAGGCTTCAAAAAACATATTTCGCATTTTGTTAATATTCCTCAGTATCACACATTTTCGTTTCTGTCAATGCTATCAATTTTCCATATTTCGATTGCTTACATGAACCATGTTTAATTTGATTCGGGAAAACAAACTATTTGAAAATAATACATGTAGAACAAATTAAACATTTTTAGTTAAACAAAAAGAGATTGTATTTCAATATAACAATTAATGTTAAAAATACAATGACTAGTAAATAGGTAAAACAAATTTTATATACAAGTAAAAATATTCAATTTCGCTATGCAAAAACCAATTTAATCATCCATCCATAACGCATTTCGTAAAAGTTTTTTAAACACGTAAAAAATTTTCCTGTCTTATACAAGTTAAACAAATTTTCTTAAAGAGTAATACACGCTAACCAAGTTTCGGAAAAATTAAAATATTACAAACACAACAAATATACTTAGATGTTAAAGTCAAACATGGTCACAATCTCGTTACCTAAATCATGCATGCAAAAGTTATTTATTAATAATATACGTACATTTCAAATATAATTATACACTGTAGGAGTCATTACACCTTGCACCAACTTTTATACGATTGTTTTCTTTTTCCATGTTTGGTGACTTTACATGGGCTGTATGTATTTACATGGGTTTTCCAACTTTCATTTGCTTTACCAACTTTTTTTCCATGTTTTTCACTTTTATTTTGTTTTAGTGACTTTACATGGGCTGTATGTATTTACATGGGTTTTCCAACTTTCATTTGCTTTACCAACTTTTTTTCCATGTTTTTCACTTTTATTTTGTTTTAGTGACTTTACATGGGCTGTATGTATTTACATGGGTTTTCCAACTTTCATTTGCTTTACCAATTTTTTTTCCATGTTTTTCACTTTTATTTTGTTTTAGTGACTTTACATGGGCTGCATGTATTTACATGGGTTTTCCAACTTTCATTTGCTTTACCAACTTTTTTTCCATATTTTTTCACTTTTATTTTGTTTTAGTGGCTTTACATGGGCTGTATGTATTTACATGGGTTTTCCAACTTTCATTTGCTTTACCAACTTTTTTTCCATGTTTTTTCACTTTTATTTTGTTTTAGTGGCTTTACATGGGCTGTATGTATTTACATGGGTTTTCCAACTTTCATTTGCTTTACCAACTTTTTTTCCATGTTTTTCACTTTTATTTTGTTTTAGTGACTTTACATGGGCTGTATGTATTTACATGGGTTTTCCAACTTTCATTTGCTTTACCAACTTTTTTTCCATGTTTTTCACTTTTATTTTGTTTTAGTGACTTTACATGGGCTGTATGTATTTACATGGGTTTTCCAACTTTCATTTGCTTTACCAACTTTTTTTCCATGTTTTTCACTTTTATTTTGTTTTAGTGACTTTACATGGGCTGTATGTATTTACATGGGTTTTCCGACTTTCACTGCTTTGTTGACTATTACATGTTTTTTCAACTTCATTTGATTTACGGGCAATGTTTATGCGTTTGTATGCGTCACATGGTGTTCCACTCCTCCAATCAAACAATCGCAAAATTAGTCACAATTCTCCATTTGATCTAAATGTAATAAACTTAAAACGCGTACATAGGCGAATAAACTATTAAAATATAAAATTCATTTTTAAACAAAAGCGTGTTTGATGAAAATAGAATTATTACATTAAATTATATAGATGAATAAACTATTAAAATTTGACTTTTTCATAATTTACCTTTAATCTATTATAAAATTTACATCGTAATTCACATTGCTAGATAAAAATCATTATAATTAAATAATCACACTCACTCATTTGCAATAAATTAAACAAATTCGATTATACACAATACTCAATAAAAC
>CABFPE010000168.1:1178221-1190734 GCA_900660155.1 Hofstenia miamia | reverse complement strand
AATATATAGGTATCAGCGAAAGGCTGTTTTTAAATGTGCACATATGGAGAAATTGAAGCACAGAAATTCTAGTCGAAATTCCTAATTTTTTCGCTAGATGTCTCCCTGAATAGTGGAATTTTCTAAGGCAAAGTCAATACCTCTTTTCCCATCAAACCAACTCCACTTTCCTGCCTCATGTAGTTCATTAGCACCTATGTAATATGAACCACTGAAATTTTCCAAAATATAGTACATTTCATCTCTGCTTTTAAAATTTACGTTTGATGCTGATGATGATGATGCCACAAGGCTACAGATTTCATGATCAAAATCACCATATAAAAAGGCACGGCAGTAGCAGAATTTACCCCTACAATGTTCCTCTGAACATCCCATTGAAAAATTATGTGCATCTTTACAGATTATAATACTAATATCTGTTAAATGTGAAAAACATTTGGCTCTCTCAAAATGGTCATTTACTTTCATAACACAATGGTCTACTGGTACTATTTTGTGTTCAAAACTTTTGTTGTTAATCCATAATGATCTTCCATATTTATTAGCATAAGCCCCAATCCACATGGGGTGACTTCTCTGCATTTTGTTTTGCCTATGAGTTAAAAAATCATCACTCAAAGCTTTCCGGATATCATTTATCATTCCAGCTGCTAAGGAACTGTTCCTAAAGTTTTCCTTACACTTTTCATTAGCTGAGAACCAATCAGTATTTTCCTTTGAGGAACAATAGCATAAGTGTTTTGAGCAAAAGATACCATAGCAAAAATTTTTTATTAAAAGGTAATCATCCAAACTTATTTTTACATCATTGAAAGTATATCGCCTTATTTTATCTGTTTTATTTTGACTAGGTAAACTTTGAAGCATTAGAATATTTAATGCAAGCAAAGTTAAACAGAGCAACATCAATTTGTGCTTCCAAATCCATTGTGCAATTTTGCATGACTTAGAAATAGTTTTCTTTAAGATCTCTTCATTTCTTGTTAAAAATTTCGAATCCGAGCTGTCTTCAAATAATGGAAGAACGTCTGAGGTTGTTGTCTGCATTGCAATATATTCAAATNGAGATGAGTAACGCACTGAGCTTAGGCTTTTTACTTAGCATGTTGGTTTCACTCACTCCACCAAAAATATTAAGGCCTCTCTTTTCCGTTTCTTTATTAGGGTTCTATAGTCTTATGCCACTTTTTCACAAGGTTATCTGTTTCAGGTTGGCTGAGTGTGACCAGGCTTCCCTCTAACAATCTCCTGGTTATTTTTTACTTTTATTAGGAAGGCATANTATGCAATAAAACTAGTTACATTCATCTTAAGAAACATTACAAAAAATTTGTGCACTTGTCAATACTGTTTTCAAAATGGAAATTATTGAATTAGTGTTTTCACTTGCTATTTTAAACTGTAAGTGAGGAACGCTTTTTCAATAAAACTTTTACAAAGTTATTTGCACATATAAAAACAGCCTTTCACTGATATCCTGTATATTACTTATATTTTGACAATGCTAAGACATGCATACAAGTAGTTTTAATTTACCCGCCTTTTTTCCAGTTTTTTGCACAAATAAAAAACTTTGTATGTAAATTTGCAGTACATCATTCTTAGCAACACATTATTCTGAAACCATTTGTAGAGGAAGCCCAAAAACAGCCTTTGTTGAAATTGGTTATAATCCACAATTTGAAAATTGTGCCAAGATTAGTTTTTCTAAATACCATTTTTTCGTTAAATGCGTTTACAAATGTTCTGTTTCAAGCAGGCAAGCAAATATAGAAAGGAAAATGGTGTATTTTTTATTGACGAAAATTATTTCACGGTTACAGGAGTTCTAGAACACGGTCATGCGGAAGGTTTGTATTCGTATTTATGAATAAATTATTTTGAAAATTCACATATCTGGTATATTATAATTTTTCACAAAATATATATATATATATATATATCATATATATATATATATATATATATATATTAATAAAACTAACAAATGAGTTTTATTTGCAAGCATCTGCTCACTGATTATTTTTTACTAAAGTTGTTATTAGGATGTTAGTGGTTGCTGCAACAACCAAAAGTATTTCTTAATATGCATTTCATACGTTAACTAAAATGAGATGAGTAACACTGAGCTTAGGCTTTTTACTTAGCATGTTGGTTTCACTCACTCCACCAAAAATATTAAGGCCTCTCTTTTCCGTTTCTTTATTAGGGTTCTATAGTCTTATGCCACTTTTTCACAAGGTTATGTTTCAGGTTGGCTGAGTGTGACCAGGCTTCCCTCTAACAATCTCCTGGTTATTTTTTACTTTTATTAGGAAGGCATACCATAGCAGGAGTAAATTATTGATCTGTAGCATAAGAAAATCCATGCTTCTTTCTGAGTACAAGTATCATTTCAAAATTAAATATATTGCTATCAGAGAAAGCTCTGAAATAACTTCGTCCAGTTCCGCACAATGTACATAAAATGGGTGTTACTTTCTAACAGGCGTTTCTCACATTTACCAAAACGTCATATACTGCTTGCTTTGCAGATATACAACATACCGAATAGTAAATATATTTTGTTCTTGAGTAATACCAATCTGCCCTCATTGATGGATTTTGTGTACCCAATCACGTTCATGGTAGTATGTTGTAGTGAGGCGATTGTTGCTGGCTGCTTAATATCATCTTCAATTTGTATGTATCGTAATGTAGATCACAGTCTTGCAGAAAGCAATGGTCACCATACTGTACATTGGCTTTGTAAACACGTTATTTGGTTGGCTGTAAGAGGGTTTCTAAAAAATTAGTCCAACAAAATATATGTTTCCCTAGTCCTACCTTACTTTCTAGTTCTGCTAAACAGTGTTGAAAGGTTTACTATTAACAATGATTTATTTCCTTTTACAGTTTAATTTGCCCTAAGGTTTGAGATCAAGGAATTGTTCACTTATTTTCTAATAGGGGTTCTAACCACTAAGTATGTTCAGTTAATTTTGTATTGAGGTTAACATTTAGTTTATTAATTTGCCCTAACTACTGTTGGGTTGCAATAAACTACTTTGTATGACACTCAGCAGGCGCAAGAAGTGTCTTAGGGTTGCTAGAAAAGTGTATAAAAAATTGAAGGCACTAACAATTTTGGGTAAAATTTCAAAAAAAATTATTGCAAATATTGCAATTTCTTATATTTTTTGAACCTTTGTACTTTTCCTATATTACATTATGAATGTTATTTTCGTTTTGTTTTATTGTATGTAGAAGCTATATTAACTTAAGACAGAAGCATGTTACTTCAATAATAGTTTTTGTGTCTATGGAATGAAGCATGAGGTTTTTGTTTGCTAATTTGGTTGAACTGATTCACTTAGTTTTTTTGAAATAAAATAAATACAAAGAAATTCAAATAACAATTGAAATAATTTTTTTCAAATGGAGTTCATTCACACCAGACAACTTCAATCATTTTAATTCAGATTATGAAATAATAGTTTTTAAAAATACCTGTTTTCAATTTAACCCTATTATACATGGGCCTTTTGTAGCAGTTATTCCTGAGGGCGGTGGGCGATTTGTCCCCCTTTTAAGTTCTCGGAAACAATACATCCAATTATTACCAAATTTGGTGTGGAGATACTTTGACATGTGAAGTATATGTTGGGCAAACCATTTTGTGATACGATAATTAATATGCAAAATATGCACATAATTTTTAGGTTATGTATCAAATTTTCTAATTTTCTCATTATTGACACAAAATGGTAGAAATATTACTAAATATGAATCAAGAGAAAGGTCTATGATGCAAATAAAACATAGAAAACATATTATAGTTTTGCACTGAAAATTAGCATTGGTTTTAATTTTTAGATTTTACATAAAAAAATGTTATTTTTGAAACTCTCAAGAAATGTCAGTTTTTCATGGACTTTTTTTAAAGCACAATAACTTTCTAACCTTTGAGCCTATCTGCATAATTTTTCATCAACGGTTGCAGAACAAGTTAAAAAAATTCATTGAAGTATAATCGATTTCAAAAATGGTCTCTGAGTTATATCCAAAAATATGGAAGAGGGTGTCAAATCGCCGCCATCCGGTAAGATAGAGATAAAACACCAAATATTCCATGTAGATATATTGTTTCCAAAGGATCATTCTAGAAACAGGAGACGACAAACTCCTCGAATTTATCTATTGTTTGCATTGGAATATAATTCAGGGCACTATTAGCTTCGTCCAAAATACGCACTTATTACAATTTTTAGAGTATATTCATTTTTAAACACATAATTATTTAAATTAAAATTTGATTTTGAATATTAAAATAGAAGGCATGCAGAAACAAGAACCAATAGCAAAATAAAAAATGGCTGTATATGCAAATGCATCTTCTATATGTGTTAGACAACAGGGGCACTACATATTTTGGTCCTACTGGCGAAGAGATATCCCTTCTCATGCTCAATTTCTCCTTGTGACCCATTCCAGCAAAAAATATTTTAACTTGATCCCATCCCAGTATTTATAACGCGCCTTTATTTTTTATTGTGTTCCCAGTTATCCAATACCAGTACCAGTGTAGAATCATCACCCAGGCCAGGATGTGCGTTAACAATAGTCTATTTCACAAAATGTGTAGTCTTTAGAATAACTTGGAAAACAACTTGATTTACATATATTCATAATCAATTGCTTTTTAGGTAACCAACGACTCCAGTTTGATAGTTGGCATCAGTCTGAAGCCAAAACCTTTCACTAACATTCTTTTCATTGTAATATTTCCAGACACTGATAACTCAGCTCACGCTAAAAAATGGGCTAACTTTTAGAATAGCAACAAGTGGAGCATGCATAACATACGGACAAAATAACCCCTAATTTAGGGTCAAAAACGATACGAAATACTCAATAAAATACTCCAAAAGTTTAAAATAGTATCGATATAGACCAATAACTTGTCATAATTCAGCATATTTGCAGGACGCGATAACACACGATAGCACCCACTATATATTTAAGTAATATAGCATATAAAACCACGAAGTCATTTATAAATAATTATCTTTAAATAAAAATATTTCAATATATAACAGAAAAAAATTAATTCAATTCTTGTTATTTGAAGTTCTTTTTATTTATTTTATTATTAAAAAAACTAAGTAGCAATCATTTGAATCAATTCAACAAAATTAGCAAACAAAAACCTCATGCTTCATTCCATAGACACAAGAACTATTATTGAAGTAACTGTACGTGTTTAACCTCAATACCAAATTAAATGAACATGCTTGGTGGTTAGAACCCATATTAGCAAATAAGTGAACAATTTCTTGATCTCAAACCTTCTTATAGAAAATTAAACTGGAAATGGAAATAAATGATTTTCAATAGTAAGCCTTTCAACACGGTTAAGCAGAACTAGAAAGTAAGGTAGGATTAGGGAGATATATTTTATTTGAATATTTTGGAAACCCTCTTACAGCCAACCAAATAATGTGTTTACAAAGCCAATGTACAGTATGGTGACCATTGCTTTCTGGAAGACTATGATCTACATTACAATACGGACAAATTGAAGATGACATTAATCAGCCTTCTGTATGCTGCCAGCAACAATCGCCTCACTATAACATACTACCATGAACGTGATTGGGTGCACAAAATTCATCAGTGAGGGCAGATTGGTGTAACTCAAGAACAAAATATATGTGCTATTTGGTATGTTGTATATCTGCAAAGCAAGCAGTAGATGACGTTTTGGTAAATGTGAGAAACGCCTGTTAGAAAGTAAGAGCCATTTTAATGTACAGTGCGTGGAGCTGGACGAAGTTATTTCAGAGTTTCCTCTGATAACAATATAGTTAATTTTGAAACAATACTTGTGCTCAGTGACCTGCGGTGGTTGCAATGTGGCATCTGCATCAAAATCAGCGAGCTGTGCTAAGTGCATATCATCTGAGGGATTAGTATCGAAGCATGTATTTTCCTAAGCTACGCAGCTTAAAGCCCTGTTTACACTGGTTCAACTTGAGGAATTCGTCAAGCGATTTCAATAGCGCACAGTCGTGTTTACATCTGTTCCTCATGTTGATTTCCTTTGACGATTTCAATAGCGCATGGTCGTGTTTACATTGTTCCTCATGTTGATTTCATTTGAAGATTTCAATATTGAAAGCTCCTGTTTACATTGGTTCCTTTTTGCTTGTCATCATTTTAAATAACAATAAGCAAAATTGAGTCATTTACTATACTCAATGAACACAGATCAGGCATGTGCAGTAATTACAGCTATTCTCTTAAAAAGACAAAGCAAAATAATAAGAAGAAAGCCCCGGAAATGCTGGGTAAAAAGATGGCTTCTACAACGTGATAAAAAAGGAACAACTGATGCCATATTGAAAGAATTCAAATTAGCAAATAGCTCTGAATTTTCTAACTATTTGCGAATGGATGCAATGACATTTAAAGTGGTTACTACAAAATGTGAGTAAAAAAATCTCAAAAAATTTGGCCGTTTCACTGCGATTTCTAGCATCAGGTGAAAGTTACATCAGTTTGGCTTATCAATTTAGAATTTCTAAATCTTCATTGTCTGCAATCATACCAAATGTTCTTATGGAGATATATCAATTTCTCAAGAAAGATTATTTAAAAGTAAGCCTTTTGTAATGTAAATGTTCATTTGAAATGAGAATTTTCTTTTACAAAAACATGATCCGAAAACTTTCTAAATTTCTACATAACTATGGTCATTTCATTACAGTTAAAGAATTTCACACAAAAACAGGTAAACGATTTTTGTAAACATGCATAACAAATTTAACAAAATTGTATTAACACGGATCAATATTATATGTTTCAGCACTATTATGATTAGTAAAACGAATGTCTTGCATTGGAATATGTCTGTACAAAGGCGGAGAAACATAGCTATTCGCGGGTGACTCTATAGAACAGTAAAGTATTTTTTCTATTTCTAATTCGCTTTTGCTTTGGCATTTGTCGAAGTTCGTCAGCAACGTGCTCACCAAAAGAATCACATCCATCTTTTTTAGATGATGCAGATGTTATAGTCTGTAATGCTGCATCCAAAAGTTGATCTTCTTTTTGCTTCCGTGATCGCTTTGGTGGAGCAATTGATTCTTCATTTTCACTTATATAGCCCTAAATAATATTTGGTAAATTTTAATTTTATATTTAGTTTCCATCTACAAGTGAAGATTGGTTAAAGATATCTTCAGATATAATGCTAAAATGGAATTATCCGAATTCTATTGGATCTCTTGATGGGAAGCACATTAACATAAAGAAACCTCCTAAGAGTGGCAGTTATTTTTACAATTATAAGGGCGCTTACAGGTCAATTCTATAAAAAAATTCAAATTTAATTTTAGCCCTATAAGTACTTTCTAAATCAGAGTGCTGCAAATATAACGATTATGTTTTAAATTAAAAAATAACATCAAAGAATTGACCATTAGCATTGTTTTACTTGCACTTGTTGATGCAAACTGCAAATTTATATCTGTGAATGTAGGCTGTAATGGCCGAATAAGTGATGGTGGTGTTTTAAATAATTCTGCGCTCGGAAAAAAAATCCTATCAAATACATTGTGTCTACCACCTCCAAAGCCTCTACCCAATCGAAGTTTACCTGTACCCTATGTTATAGTTGCTGATGATGCGTTTGGATTACATTCAAATTTAATGAAGCCTTATGGTAGAGCAGGAGATGATGTCCAAAGAATTTACAATTATAGGCACTCACGTCTTAGGTTCAGGCACTTTAGCGTTTTTTCATCAAAATGAACAACTGCATTTTGTTAAATTCTAATAAATAATTTTATACAATCTAAATATAGCAAAAATATCCTATATTTAGAAGATGCGTAGAAAATGCTTTTGGCCTGTTATCAAATCGTTTTCGCATTTTCCTTAAGGCTATCGAATTAGAGCCTGAAAAGGCAGTGGTGATCACCTTAGCTGCATGCTCTTTGCATAATTTTTTAAAAACGAATCTGCCTAATATTTACTGTCCAATTGGAATGTTAGACAGAGAATGTGAAAATGGAATTTTTACGCCTGGAGAGTGGAGACAGAATTTTTTCAACTAGATTCATTGCAAATGGATTCAAATGCTAGAGGCACAATATTTGCAAAGGATATTCGAGATGAATTTGCAGATTACTTTTTTACAAATGGCTCTCTTGATTGGCAGCATGAAGCTACTGGCATTATTTAATTTTTTTGATTTATTTGAATTATAATGGAATGTATATGAATATATTTTGACTGTTTTGTGATTTGTTTTAATATTTGAATATGTAGCAATTGCTTACCAAACATTCATCTTCAAAATCAATGTTTGAAACTTGAATCCTTGGTGAGGTAATGTCTTTAAGAAATTGTAGCTCACTGTAATGAGCTCAATTGCTCGCATATACATCATCTACGGATGCCCACCCTTTCTGGATTTTCATTCCTTTGCCATCTCTTTAGCAAAATAACTTCTTAAGCTCTTGATTTTCTTTTTGACCGTTTCTTCTGAAAGTTTGCTTTTTTCTGAAATCCTTGATAATGCTAAGGCTCTTTTTTCCTTTTTTGAGTAATCTGCAAGATTAACATTCCATAAAACAGGCTCATCTTTATATAGAGATATTAGGGACGCCTCATCATCAGTAATCATGATTTAATGTTTGTAATAAAATTGGAATTTTACAAATTTCTTGAAGTCAAAGCTGTTTGACAAATTTTAAATTGTTAAATTTATTTTTCGTAAATTTAATTCTGAAAAGGGAATTATAAATTTATTTTTTTTAAATCTAATTTGATGGAAAAAGAGGTCTTAATGGAAGTTTGCTTTGTTGAAATGCGATTTTACCGAAACTGTAAGAAGTTCACCATATTGTAAGTGCTAATTGCTTGGAAAAGAGAAGCTTAAGAAACCTTTTAAGTGAATAACAAGCTAATTTCAAAGACAAAGAACCGAATAACTAGAGGCCCCTTAAAAACGAAGAGAATAGTGATTGATGTGATATTAAACTCTCAGATTTGCCCAAATGCCAATCTAATTCTGGAATGAAAATGGATATCCAACCAGAAGACAGTGACGTAAGAAAAGGGTATAAAAGACCGGTGAAATAGAGAGAAAGGCCCCCCTCACTGAGAAGTACAGTGAAAATCTGACAAAGACTTCTTTACGCATTTGTAACAACGATCTCGGTTACAGATCTCTTTCATTGATCTCGTCTAGGGTTAAAACAGATTTAGAAGTTATTTCAACCTGCAGTTGTGATACCCATCAGGTAAAGTTTTGCACTTGAATCTAGACTCTTTAACATTGGAAGTTTCATTGGGTCTTAAATATAGTTAATGACTTAAGTTATTCGAATTTGTTGTTGGTACTTGTTTAAATATTCTCCTTTTTGTAAAATATATCAGTTGCGATTGCCTTGTGTTTTGATTTTAATTTACTTTTGATAGAGTAAAAATTTCAATAAAATTAAGATAAAACTAATACAGCTTTCGGAAAGACGCTAAGTATTGAGTTTATTGAACTAAAAGCTGTCTTTGGTTTTCAGTATTAAAAGTAATCTCCGTGGGAAAATACTAAACGCAATTGACTTAAGTAACTGATTCTATTAAGTGAACTAAACAGTAATAGACCATGCGCTATTGAAATCATAAAATGACATCAACATGAGGAACAGATGTAAACGCGACCATGCGCTATTGAAATCGCTTGACGAATTCCTCAATATATATATATATATATATTTCTCCACCAATAAGAAGTAATCACAATTGTGAAATAATGTGTGATGAAATGATGATTTTTTATATGTTAAAGAAATTACCTGTTCAAAAAGCTTCTGGTCCAGATCATAATTCTAATTTATTTCTCAATTGGATTCTGCAAAGTTTTAGTTATGAACTAGCAAATCCAAATTTGTATTTTGATAGAATCTTCTTTGTATGATTCTTCAGCAGAACCATTTGTTACTGCAGATGTTATTCCCCTTGAAAAGGTTAAACCTGTTATTACACCATTGACAGATATACGTCCAATATCTTTAACTAACTCGGTATCTAAATTAATTGAACAAATTATTATTGACAAAGAACTAAAGCCTAAAATTTTAGCATTTTTAGATCCCAGACAATTTGGAGGAACACACTGTCGTTCTACAGTTCATGCTTTAATTGAAGTTGTACACCATTGGCTGTCTCTGCTGGAAACAGAGAACTCTTATCTACGAATATTCTTTTTCGACTTTAAAAAAGCGTTTGATTTTGTTAGTCATCCGATAATTATATCTCTCCTGCATGAAATCGGAGTTGCTCCATCGATTGTTCAGTGGATATCATCTTTTTTATATAATCGCAGACAAAGAATGCGTCTACCTGACGGCACAGTCTCGGATCGGAAAAGGGTGCATTCAGGCATTCCACAAGGCACAAAAATTGGTCCGTGGATATATAGATATATTATCCATTAATAAATTACTAATGGATTATGAATTTCACACCAAATTTGTTTATGACACTACAGCTTGGCACCATTTAAGTAGAGCAGAATCCTTAAATTCAGATAATGTTGTACAGTGTATAACGGGTGTAACGAAAAATTTACAGAAATCAACGTTAAAAAAACTAAAGAATTAACAATTTCTTTTCTTCATAGTTTTGAATATCCTGCAGAAATATTACTACCAAGCAGCCCAGTCAACTAAATGTGCAAAACTGTTAGGCATACAAATACAAGACAACCTAAAATGGGACAACTATATAGATTACATAACAAAAAACGTTGGAAATACTACACTATCTTCGTCAATTAAAGAGAAGCAATGTTCCAAATAAAGATATAATCACCATATATAAAGCCCTTATAAGGTCATCAATTGAATATGCTGCCCCATTATGGCACAACAGCATTACACAAGAACAAATAAAACAATTAGAAGCAATTGAAAAAAGCTCTAAAAATAGTGTTTAGAGATTATGAATATGCTGAAGCAATGATAGCAGCAAATTGTGTTTCATTATATGATAGACGGCAAATTTTATGTAATCGGCGATTATGGCAACAGAGGCAAAAACCAACACACCCATTGAATAAGTTGATCCCAGAACAATCGTTATTCACAAAATATGAGTTAAGAAATAAACGTGTATGGGATTTAGTTTACAAAAGTAATAGACTAAAGGACAGCTTCATATTCTCTGAAATCATCAAAAGATATGAAAAATGTTTTGCACAATAAAATTGAATAAGAAGAGAAGAGACAGGATTATCTGTATCTCTAATATGTAGTTTTAGAATTGCAGAGACGCTGTAATGTCCATTTTTAATTTAAGTTAAATTTGTGAATTTTAGTTGAATGCACTATTATTCAATCCAAGGATTGTAAGTGCAAAATAAATATTATTATTTTTATTATATATATATATATAATATTGTTTTTTGTAACCATAGGGTTTTCAAGATTTGAAATCACATAGTACATAGCGTATTCCTTTAAAATCACACAGAATATAGAGAATTCACTTGTTCATTTGAGGAAAATAATGAAACTTCGAAATTATCTGTTTTGCTAAGAAAACTAAAAATCAAGAGAATCAAGAAAATCCAATTTTGCTATAGAATTTTATTCGTACATGACTTCGGAAAAATTTTACAACGATCCAATTTTGATTTGGTACAATGCCTACAGCACAAGTGATATAATATCAAAAAAAACTAAATTAATTACATTTAAATATGAGTCTAGTTGCGTAGCCCATTGACTTCTAAATTATTTAGAAGTCCATGCGTAGCCCTAAATAACTTAAGTAAAGCATTAACTCTGAAATACTAAACGGTTTTGATAATAATTCGATTTCTTAATCATGAACTTCTTAAGAAATCCAAAACACTGACTAGACATATATAGAAGACAACTTTGATTATGTAATAAATCGGACGATTATTTTTTACATTCAAACTTACTATTTTTACCACACAAATTGTCCAATAAACTAAATGAAATTGCTCTTCTTTTGACCAAATAATAAAATTGCAACCACTTCAAACTGAGCATGTACAAATTAAAACGTGTTATAAAGCACTGCTTACAAATGACAAAATATAATATTTCTGACATGGAGAAGCAGTATAATAATGGGTACAAAAATTTGACAAAATTTACAAGCACTCCATATGAAGAAATTACTACACACCTTGAGTGACGTCATCTTCGCTCTCACTCAGACTTAAATAAATTTATGTCCCTATCGTAATACATGCATACTTTTACAAATTTGTGTTTATGAGTAAAACTTTTGCATTATTTTTATTTCCATACCATTGGGGTTATTCTCCAATTCAAGTTACACATGATAAAGTTTTCAAAATTGAAACAAATCTTATATTGAGCCGTCCTAATGCAATTGAAATCATAGTACATTTTCAATATAAATTTATAAAATTATCAAATTTTTTTTTGAAATACTAGGATTATGCCATTTTTTGAATCATTTTTT
>CABFPE010000168.1:1155461-1176718 GCA_900660155.1 Hofstenia miamia | reverse complement strand
AATTTTTATATGTTAATGATTTATTTTATTCGCCTATATACATGATGTAATATTCTATTTTCACCAAACACATTTTTGTTTTAAAAGATTTTTATATTTTAATAGTTTATTTGCCTATATATGTTGATGTAATATTTCTATTTTCACCAAACACGCTTTTGTTTTAAAAAAAGATTTTTATATTTTAATAGTTTATTCGCCTATATACATTGATGTAATATTTCTATTTTCACCAAACACGTTTTTGTTTTAAACCATTTTTATGTTAATGGTTTATTTTATTCGCCCATATACGTTGATGTAATATTTCTATTTTACCAAGCGCATTCTTTTTTAAAACGATTTTTATATGTTAATGATTTATTTTATTCGCCTATATATGTGATGTAATATTTCTATTTTACCAAGCGCATTTTTGTTTAAAACGATTTTTATATGTTAATGATTTATTTTATTCGCCTATATATGTAATGTAATATTTCTATTTTACCAAGCGCATTTTTGTTTAAAACGATTTTTATATGTTAATGATTTATTTTATTCGCCTATATACGTAATGTAATATTTCTATGTTACCAAACACGTTTTTGTTTTAAAACGATTTTTATGTTATTGTTTATTCGCCTATATATGTTGATGTAATATTTTTATTTTCATGAAACACGTTTCTGTTTTAAAACGATTTTTATATGTTAATGATTTAATTTTTTCGCCTATATACGTGATGTAATATTTTTATTTTCACGAAACACGCTTTTTGTTTTAAAACAATTTTTATGTGTTAATGGTTTACTCACCTATATGTGTTAATGTAATATCTATTTTCACTAACTGAGCTTACATTTTTACAAATTATATAGTACTTGGGTGTTATCAAATGTCACTAGATATTTTATTTTGGAATTGTTATTATCATTTTCATTGCTCATGGTTTAGGTCCGTGGTAACAATAGGCCTCCTGGGGAAAGCCAGCCACATTAAATAAATGGCTTAACACATTTCTGGCGGCCACCTCCTGGGTGAATGTGGAAGTGCTGTCATATTTTAGAATGAAGATGGAAACTTGAAGATTGTACAATGCTGAACTTTGTCACTCAGATTCACTGTGTAATGTATGCTTTTACAATTTAGGCGAAATTGCTAAAGAAATTGTTGTTTTCCACCTCTTGCATATTTGTTTTGATCAATATTAATGTGGTTAGAAACATGCTCTAATGCAAATAACACATCATATTTGGGTTTTCAATCTATGAATTTGTTTCCTTAAAACATTGTGTTGCATGTTTAAACATTGTTAAACAAAACACACCATAAGTGAAATTTGTCATCAAAAATATCAGTTTGCCTAAATCCTAGAAATCAAAAATTCTCACTTTGGTCTAAACAAATTGTTTAAAAAATTAATTTGCTCAATTTAGTTTTGTCAAAAATATTTTATTGCTAGATGGCGTCCAATAGAATCACTTCATTTCCATATGGCAAATAGCCATATCTAGGTGTCCCATTGGCACGTCCTCATGCCCATCTCTTACTACCTGGCATCTTATTGCTAATTTCAAAGCATTTTAAACCTAAATTTCAACCTGACATAAATAAATTGAAATCATTTGAAAGTCTTTGGTAGAAGTAAAAATTCCTTTAACAAGTAGTGAAAAATTTGTCACTCAGTTAGTAAATGTCTCATACTGCCCAAGCAAATCAATGATAAATGATTTTCTTGTCATAATTGAAAATGAAATTCAAATTTCTTTATTAGAAAGACAATCAGTAATGATAATGGGGATTGGAATATTAATTATTTTAACTTGAATCAAGGCAAAAAATTAAAGCTCATGCTGAACTCAGTTGATCTCAAAACAGTAAATTCTGATATTCCTTTTCATTACACTGGTAGCACTTCAACTCTTATTGATTATTTCTTTGTTGATAATAACAAAAGCTTCAAGTATTTATGTAGTGAATGCCCCTTCTCTGATCATTCCATAAATACATGCATTTCTTTGAAGCAAGCAGAAAATGAAACAATTTATAGGTGGATAGAAATATGGGAAACAAGCAAAAGTTCATTAAAACAATTAAAAATGAAATTAGGCAAAGAAACTTGGGAAAATTTTTTTATTTAATATGATGTTGATGATATCTTCAAAACATTTATTACTAATTTTGAAAACTATGTAAACATTTTCTGTTCTAAAAAATGCAGTTTAATCACAGATACCATATTTTCTCTAATAAGCACCATGGTGCTTATTTTTTCATGCTTAAGCAGCTGTTGTGGTTATTAGAGGGTGGCACTTAATAGAGGGCAGTGCTAATTTCTTAGCTGCACAAATGAGTCAGCAAAATGCCAAAATAATAGCATTCTGAATCTTCCTGTCTTCTCACACTATATTAAATTGGCTCACTTGTCTGCTGATATCACAACAGCTGCTTAGGAGTTATTGAAAGGATATGAATTCAGCTTCAGTCACCATCTTAGCAAAACAGTAGCATAGTATAATTGCATACTGGTACTTAGGTGTGGCACTTATTAGGGGGCAGCACTTATTTTTTCAAGTGTGTTGCAGTGCAGTGGTTATTAGAGGGCAGCACTTATTAGAGAAAATATGGTAAGCAATTTATTAAGAAATTTAGGAAGAAGCAGGGTTAACATCAGACATTAAATTGATGATCAAGTCTAACAATATAGCATTTTAAGAATATAGGGCTGATAAATCCCCAGAAAAGTATCTTAAATACAAGATTGCCCAGAATAAATCTAATATTGCTTTGAGAAAATTTCAAAATGATCACATCATCAGAACATTTTCCAATCTTGCTTCTCCCAAAAAAGATGGGAATTTATTTATATAATTAATAGGCAAAAAAATGTTGTGCATGAAGTCAATTAAATTGAAACTATCAATGTAAAAAATCTTTCTAATTCTTTACATATTGCAAATGCTTTCAAAATGTTCTAATTATCACACCATTTCTATCACCTCACATTTTAGCAAAATATTTGAGAAATTACTTTTTGAACAAATGATCTTTTACCTTCCAAATAACTCACTACTCACTGAAACACAATTTGGATTGCACAAAAAATGTTCAACAACAGATGTCCTACTTCTTTAGATAATAATGAATATGTAGGCATAGCATGCATTGATCACAAAATTCTTCTTAAAAAGTTAATGTATCTAGGATTTAACTCAAGTAGTAAGGAGTTAATGCATAACTATCCAACTAACCACTACCAGTGGGTTAAAATTTATGGGACACTATCAAATTGGGGCATGTTCTTAGGGCCCTTACTTTTTTCACTTTATGTAAATGATCTCAATAAAGCAGTGAATGAACATTGTACAATTATTCAATACACAAACAATGCTTGCCTGTTTGCACATGATAAATCACATGATGTATCAATATATAATCTGGAAACCAACCTCTTGCATTTACAAAATACTTTAACATGCATCATTTAACTGTTAATTGCTCAAAAAAATGAATTTTGTGTAGTGTCACCATTCCCAAAAAACAACAATCTCACTTGTAAATTAAATTTTGCTAACACAACTATTGCCCAAGTTGATAAATTAATTATCTAGGAGTTACAATGATAATAAATTACAATATACTAATCATATTCATTCTGTTTTGCATAAAATGGCAATGGGAATCAAATGTACTCTACATATATTGGAGTTTGTGTACATAAAAATGTGCCAAAAACTGGTAGATGCATTGGTAATGAGTTTAGGTATGTAATGTCTTATTAAATAGTATAAGTCAGACATTATTAAACAAAATCAATTCACAAATTAAATGGGCAGAATGTATATATAAATGCAAAAAATCAATAAGTATCAAATCTTCAACTCAAATTTCATGTCCATTTTCTTCTGTCAAATACTTTTCATTAATAAAATTCTGGGATATTTAAAATAAATGCAAGTCTTATGATAAATTGCAATTTCCAAATTATTTATACATGTCTTTTAACAAAAGAACATTGACTCTTGGTAAAGTGAAATTTAAAAAAACATTTTTTAAAAAACTCATTTCTTAATTCCAACATCAAAACTTGCAATGATTTACCAGTAAGTGTACAGAAGCTGAAAAGTAGGCCTGAATTCAAAAATCATATAAAGAATTTACTTAGTTTAATGTATATTGCAATATTAAAAAACACTTTATGGAAAGGGTTCAAATTTTACAAACCTTGGCATAAGAGCTAATATAACTGAATGGTATTATATAATTGAAATATTAATTTTTAAATAGTTATTTTTGTTTATATTTTTACTAAATTGTAGATTTTTATTTTTTGATGTGTTTGGTACAGCAAACAGCAATTTTGTTGAAATTAAAATCTGTACTGGATAAAGATGTAAAGCAAATTTTATTAACACTGTTTAATCTTCTTCTTATTTTTTCAATTGCTTAGTTTGTATATATAAACA
Source organism: Hofstenia miamia (assembly GCA_900660155.1). NCBI lineage: Eukaryota > Metazoa > Xenacoelomorpha > Acoela > Hofsteniidae > Hofstenia > Hofstenia miamia. The sequence goes on along the minus strand of CABFPE010000168.1, from coordinate 1,172,270 downwards.
ATTGGATTTTTACTGTTTTTAACAAATTCACATAACTTTGTAGTCTTACCTGATCCTGCTGGTCCACAAATATATGATTCTATGTCTAAGTTTTCTCTATAAGGCTGTTCAAAATATGTTATGTCATCTTTATACATAAGTGGTTTGCCAATGTATGAGGAATTAAATCTAATATATTTCTTGTATTCATATATTTTTTAGGATTTGTAATATATAGTCCAACTGTATTTATTATAATTTTAAATCTATTGTACAAGCTTCATCTATCAATTTCAATCATTGTAAAATTGAAATAGATATAACAAAGCAATTTATAGATTTGTTATCCTGAAATATTTGTTCACATATTTGCTCCTTTATTGTCTAATTTGTGAATAATTATATTCTTTTTTGAAATCATTGCCTCAGTCGAAAAATTCATTGCAGTTTCATATTCAGCACATCTGAAACCATAGTTAGTCTTATTGTACTTTCTAGCTAATTCTCTAAAAAACTATTAGCTAAAATTTTAGATTCTTTTTCTGGAAAAGTATCAAAAATATATTTCATAAAATACTGAAAAGTTTCTGGCTTCAGACTCTTCTTTGCTAATAATTTATATTTAATTTTAGAAATTGGCATATTCCATTTATTAATTAAATATTTTATTAAGGTGAATGAATAGAAACCGGCTTCTATTTTTATGGAACTACCTATATCTAAAGCAGGACAAAGATCTATTTCATCAATATAGAATTCTCTTTATGTATATCAAAATTTAATTTATCATTTTCTAAGAATTTAGTAATTTTATCATGTATATTATAAACTGGAATTCGGTCATTGTTTTTGTAAAGTGTGGAAGAATAGCACTTAGATATATCTATACAAACTACTTAATTAAAAAAGATTCTATGAATTCATGTGAATACCATTGTAGTGCATTAGGGTAAAAATAGTCTAATATCTGTTTTGTTACATCATAATATTGTGATTCTGGAATGTACCATAGACAACTAAATAATAGCTGGACGCAAAACCAAATTACTGATTTGACAAGTGGCGCCCATTCAAAATATGAAATATAATAAATTTTCAACAGGAAGATTTTTAAACAATACATCGAATTTAATAATTCAAAGCATATGCAATATTTAGATACTAGATACAAACAAAATTAAAATTTATTAAGCTTTCTTTGAGAAGATAACTTATTCTTTACAAAAGCATCCTTAATAAAATTCTTAGCAAAATAAATTAAATATTTTTCCAATAAATAGAGCGGCATTGGACTCTTTGCAATACTTAATTGACACAAGATATTTGAGAGGAGAATTTTGCATCTTGTCAAGTACAAGATTAGTAAAAACAGTTTTATGATTAGAAGCAAGGAGAAAAATATTTCGCATCTCAATATTAGACGTTATTTGCTGAAAGAACAAATAGCAAATTCCACACAGAGTAAATGAATATTGTGATGGTTTTACCAGCCCACCTCTATCCAATTCCGTGAAAAGCTCATAAAATTGTTTTGGAACATTTAGAATCTGTTCTTCCTCACCACTAATTACCAACATTTTTGCACATTCATGACATTTAATATTGTCTCTAAACTTTCTTGCAGCCCAGCCAGAAACATAGTATTAGCTACCCATGTCATCTTCATTAAGGTCGTCCAAATTTACCATGATTACATTGTCTTGTAAAAAAGAAGAATTGTTTAGTTCATTAGAGTCCTTAAGCGTAACATCTGCATGTAGCAGAGCATTATCACGTAAAAGTGACAAAACTCTAATCTTCTTCTCACTTTCCAATATTCGCTTAACTGATACAAAGTAATCAGATCCATTTAAGCTAATATACCATCCAAAGCGACGTTCGATTTTATCTGAATCCATATGTCCCGTGAGAACGTATTTGAAACCTACCTTTTCCAATAAATGCTCACTTAGGTAAGCAATTACTTCACAAACAACAATCACAACATGAAATGTTTGTTTTGAAAAGCCTCTTAAACCGCTGCCATGCCACATTGAAAAAAACTGCTTCCATAACAGTAGATTCTCAATTTATGATTTATGATTAGCAGAAATGTAGAATAAATTCTCATTGCGCTTGTTATATCCCATTGATGTTGTTCTGACATTCAGTATTTTCCACAGAATCCCAAGTTTTTCAATAAAATGTGCAGTCTCATTAAAACCATTATTCTTAAGACCAAGAATTGTTGAGTCGTGGAGAATGTTCAGTGCATGTCTCACAGAAGTTCTTTGGAGATTGTTTGGATTGATTGAAATAGCATTAAGTCTGTGAGCAAGACGCAGAGGCTTTCCACTCTCCTTCCGATAGAGCTGGCGAATATGGTTAAATTGAGGCACAGCACTATCAATTCCCAAACTAATAAACTCCGGAACTTGAAGACTTCCGTAATTGATAAAATTGTAAACAAAATTTTTAATAAGGTGCACAGAATCGAAAAGTAAGAATAGAGAGTGTTCGGGGTTAAGAGGATTCCTAATTTTAGAAAGTTGTTCTGTTTCATCAGCAGTCCATTTATACTGTGTTCGCAATTGTTGATACAAATTAAGATTGACACTCAAACCATCACAACACTTTGCTAAAACTGTAAAATATTTAGAAGCCAAACTTAATGCATTCATTAAAAACTCATTCAACATGTTCTCTGTAAGACTCTTTACAGCATGAATTCCAATGACATCGTGATAGTCACTAGCCAAAGATCTCACCATAAATACAAGCACTGTGATGGCGACCTCACCATTTTCAGTGTATCCAACAAGTTCTCCATTCGAATATTCAATTCCTTTTGATGTATATATTTCATCAAATATCACCATAAAATTCCTTTGAAATGATTCAATTTTTCAGATCGAATTCCAAGATACTTTGACATGTCAATTTTATTGGATGAAAGAGTTAAAGAAAGTTTCTGCAATGCTCTTGATGTAGGCATTATAAAGTAGTTACTAAGCTGTTGATAAGCTGCATTAGAATAAGCGTGAATTAAGCAGGAGAATATAAGTGTATTACTAGAATATCTCCTGTGTGAAGGAGTCATTTGAGTTAATTTTAGTTGATCCTGAAAAAAGGTAACCAGATGTTGAAAATCAGTAATCTTTGTATCATGGCTCAGACATTCTTCACATGCAGCTATCAAAGAATCTATAGGTGATGAATCAACGAATTGCAAATTATTTAAAAATGCCAAAAGATTTTCAAGATCTGATATATACATGATTTTATCAGCACATTTCATTACTTTAACATAATTGTGACATTTACCTAAAAATAGCAATGCAATATATCACTGAATATAATTAAAACTGCGAAAAAGTTAAATCTTAAAGATATCAAATTGTTTGAGGCCACACAATTAGTAATGGACACCGATGTAGCCAAATAAGGATATATTGGATACAGCATACACAAAATTTTCAATGCTTAACATCAGTAAATTATATTAAGACTGAATTTCAAATAATGGCAGCTGGAGTCTAGCATTTAAAATATTTTGAAATATTATACAATTAAAATATAATATATTGCGTAAATAGTAATATTCTTTTCTATATATAATTATTTAGGTTAATTAATTCATAGCTAATTTTACAGTGTATTAACTTACGATTAACTGCAAACTGTAGGGAAAATCTGAGGTCATCAGTGATACAAATCCCGCAATGCACTCCTATGAAGTTCAATAAATCTTCATCCTTCATTAACAAAAAAATTATACTAATGATAGCATTTAGAGGCATCCAAAAATTCTTTTGTTCAATGACATCCATCAAAACATTGAAATTACTGATCACATCAGCTTTCATAAAATCGTTGATTTCCTCATCTAATCAGTTGTTACAATTCTGCAATCTCTTGGAAGAGGACGGAACATCTTCAGAATAGCGAACAGAATTACTAGTCATGGATATTGGAAGAGAATGGCCCAAACACAAATGGGTAACTGCCCCCGTCTTGAGTCGTCACTTCTTTAGCGTTTTTCCCTTGCGTTTGCGAATGTCATTGCTTTCATTAGTAAAATCGCAACTATCAAAATGCAGAGAGCAAACAACAGTTCGATTTGTCAGTGTAAAATCCTTTCTCTGTATTTGAGAGATCCATTTTTTTCTAATCACTGCATCATGAGGAAACTTATGCATGGAAATAGGTTCATCTTCCTTATCAAGTTCGCTATGACCAGCATAGCCTGACCGGCATTTATATACACAACAGTGTGGCATGATAATTCTGAATAAATCAAGAATACGTTTAGTGATAACGCAGTGTAAGTGAGGGAAAATAAGGCAGTGTTCCCATTTAATTTTTCGCCCCGCTTTGAGTGGCAGCGGGGCGACTCAACTCTAATGGGAACACGTTCGCCCCGCTGCCACTCAACTCTGTTCTTTCAAGCGGGGCGAAAGTTATACCGCTGCGAAAATTTAAATGGGAACACACAACCGAGTTGAGTTACAGCGGGGCGAACGTGTTCCCATTTGATTTTTAAAAGCGGGGTGAAATACTTTTCAATATTTTATGAACTGCCTTAAAAATTACAGTTTCGTTATATTAATGCAGATGATTATTACATTAATAGGAAATGATTGAATATTTAACAAATGTTTCAGCAATCAAAATAATAGGTAAATCCCAAAAAGTAAATTTGCGCGCTTGTCACAAAGACGATGATGAGATTAATTTATAGAGATGATTAGTTGTTCTTACTTGCGGAAAGGTTTTAAATAGCACTTGAATTTAATTGGATTACAATTGCTTTCATAGTAAAACTGCATTATAACCTTAAACCCTTTCGCATTCAAATGATAGCATTCTTTAGATGCTTTTGCAAACGGTTGCCTATTGGTTGCTAAATGAATTTGATTGTTTGTCTTTCAAACTATGCAATTTCCCAAAAGCACAGGTGGAAACGGACCTAATTAACGAAATTAGTAGACGTATTTTTATTAATTGTTGATTGATTAAATAAGCATGGAAGGAAGTACGCACAGACATTGACAATTACTAGTTATTGCAAATTCTGAAAATAGATANGAGGAAACTTATGCATGGAAATAGGTTCATCTTCCTTATCAAGTTCGCTATGACCAGCATAGCCTGACCGGCATTTATATACACAACAGTGTGGCATGATAATTCTGAATAAATCAAGAATACGTTTAGTGATAACGCAGTGTAAGTGAGGGATATTAAGGCAGTGTTCCCATTTAATTTTTCGCCCCGCTTTGAGTGGCAGCGGGGCGACTCAACTCTAATGGGAACACGTTCGCCCCGCTGCCACTCAACTCGGTTCTTTCAAGCGGGGTGAAAGTTATACCGCTGCGAAAATTTAAATGGGAACACACAAGCGAGTTGAGTTATAGCGGGGCGAACGTGTTCCCATTTGATTTTTAAAAGCGGGGTGAAATACTTTTCAATATTTTATGAACTGCCTTAAAAATTACAGTTTCGTTATATTAATGCAGATGATTATTACATTAATAGGAAATGATTGAATATTTAACAAATGTTTCAGCAATCAAAATAATAGGTAAATCCCAACAAGTAAATTTGCGCGCTTGTCACAAAGACGATGATGAGATTAATTTATAGAGATGATTAGTTGATCTCACTTGCGGAAAGGTTTTAAATAGCACTTGAATTTAATTGGATTACAATTGCGCGCGCTTTCATAGTAAAACTGCATTTGCATTACAATGGATGACGGTTCTCCAGCTACATCTAAGAGGTTTTTTTGGAATGAAGACTATATTGAGAATATAATATACTTATTAGAGGAATTTTGAAATGTTATCATTGTAGCTACGTTCTGTAGAAAAATGATATTAAAATGCAAATGCTGTAGTATACTCAAAATACTGTTCATGCTTGAATATATGCAACAACTGAAATATAAACTTAAACCCTTTCGCATTAAAATGATAGCATTCTTTAGATGCTTTTGCAAACGGTTGCCTATTGGTTGCTAAATGAATTTGATTGTTTACCTTTCAAACTATGCAATTTCCCAAAAGCACAGGTGGAAACGGACCTAATTAACGAAATTAGTAGACGTATTTTTATTAATTCTTGATTGATTAAATAAGCATGGAAGGAAGTACACAGACATTGACAAAATACTAGTTATTGCAAATTCTGAAAATAGATATGCGTCGAATTGTCTCCTGTAATTGAGAGTTACAGCGGGGCGAAAGTGTTCCCATTTAATTTTTCGCAGCGGTATAACTTTCGCCCCGCTTGAAAGAACAGAGTTGAGTGGCAGCGGGGCGAACGTGTTCCCATTAGAGTTGAGTCGCCCCGCTGCAACTCAAAGCGGGGCGAAAAATTAAATGGGAACACAAGATTTCTTCAAGCGGGGCGACTCACAGCGGGTTGACTCAACTCTAATGGGAACAGGGCCTAAGTGACAAGAAATAACCAATGGGCGCCACTTGACACAAAACAAGACAAATCACATTTTGTTTCGCATCCACCTAGTATTAGTTATCTATGAATGTACCTATTTTGTTGTTTAAATAAATTATTATTTTATAAAATTGATTTGACCAAATGAAATTATAGGTTTTGTAAACCTCAAATAATTTATTACATATCAGTCTTTGCTCATCATATAATTTGATTAAAACTCTCATATTTGAATTGTGGTCTAAAAATCCATCTAGAATACCTCTTTGTTCCAATTGATATAATCTATGTAGTAACAGAAATTTTCTGTATAGAACTGCAGAGCCTCCACAATACTAACACATTTAGGTAATACAATAACAAAATTTTTTTGTTTAAAGTGCTAAACATCTTCCAACTGATTAAATTTTATAATTTTCTCATGCCTATTTGACTATTTTAAGATTTTCATACATTTTAAAAGGTTATCAGTACCTCAATGATTAACTTTTGACGCAGTCAATTTTAAGTCCTTGTCCAAAATTGGAAATAAAAGATTATCTTTCACAATATACACTAATATTATATCTGAGGAATTATTTGTATATGAAATAAACATTTTCATGACAAGCTTTAAGCCAGTTTACTAATTCATTTGAAGATATCATTGGACCATTTAATACAAATTTATACAGTTCAGTTCTTAAAATGTCTTTTGTGTATCTCATAAATCCCTGTTTATCTTTAACTTGGTCCCAAATATAATCTAAAACACATTCATTATTTTGATTATTTTTAAATTCTGAATTATCGAAGGTTGACATTAATAAGTGTATTCCCATTTTATGATAACAAATATTTTTTCTTGTGAAAGTTTTTAAAACCAAGTTTGCTAATTGTTTCATAGGAAGATAACTTTTATTCTGTAGTTTTCAAAATTGTATACATTGCAAATTTGTACATGTCTTCATTACTTAAGCTTTGAGGTATTATAACATTTATTAGACCAAAAATAAAATTCCACTGTTGTTTTGTTATATTATCAATTAAATCAAGATCAAATATACAGATTTTTTTTGGATATTTAATTATATTCTTTGGGGTATTCTTTTTGAAAATTTTTCTATATATTTTAGCACATCCTTTTCTAAATAGAAATACGCCTCTATATTTTCTTTAAAATTTTCTATCTTAAATTTTTGGTAAATGCTGCAGAAAATCTTTTGCCATCTTTCTATATATGTAAAAGAGAAAAAATATTTTTAAGTTTGATTAAAACATATAAAGACAAATTTGACATATTTCCTTCCAAAGACAAATTATTGAAATTAATTTTTTTGTTTTTCCTTAAGAGTAATTATATTACCTGGCAAATTTTTTTCTTTTTATTTTATACAAAATGAGTAAAAAATTTCAAATTGTACATGAACCAATTATATTGAAAACAGTAAATAATACCAAGACAGGAGAAAATGAAAAAACTTATAAAGTGCAATCCATGGGTTGTTCTAATTTAAATGAAACAAGGAAATGTAAATTAACTAGTCCAATGAAAGTTATAAAGTATGTAGTAGATAACTTTGAAATACGAAAATTTAATTATCCTAATTTAAACCCTGTGATTCTCAAGGCTTGTTTAGCTTACCAATCTCTATATATGGTTAATTTTGATAAGAACATTTCTATAAGTGAAATTCTAGATAAATTCAATCAGGAAATTGGTTTGATTGGCTTAACAAACCTATTTGAAATTTTTTTTGGAAGGTTTCAATGTTGTCATACACATTCAATACTTCAGAACAGTTACAGGTGATTTTTTAATGAATATGGATTGAGTCATTGACATAGCTATGCTAATTAAAATTTATGTAATTTCTTAAAAAGGAGTCCCTTATTAGGACATGTTACAGTCTTTATGTTTTACTTAAAAAATAGAATTTGAAATTTATTTAATTGAAAACTAATTTTGACAGATTTGGTACTATCAGTACTGATTTTCAAAATTGAAATAAATCTACATGTCTAAAATAAAGCATGAATTTTTTATTATAATTAATCTATACAAATATACATATTACAACTATTGCTCCATTGGAGCAAACATTTGAGTCTGCAGTTAACATTAGATGTTTTTCTTCTTCTATTTCTTTGAACTTTACATTATGTTTCTTGTGAAAGTCTTGTGTTTAGTTCTTCCATTATTCTAAATTTAGCAATAGTTAGAAAATAACTCAAACACAGTCAATATTTTAAATTAATTTCTTAGAATTCTGGAATTTGGAATGGCTGACAGCTAATTTTTACAAATCAGGCACTGGAGTGCTGAATTTCGAAATTGAAATAAAACTACAAACATGAAAACAGAGAATTTTGATTTATTTAGAACATTCTCAAAAGTTCTGGAATTTTAGAATGATTGACAGCTAATTTTTACAAGTCAGGTACGGCAATATGCCAAATTTCCAAGTTGAAAGAAAACTACAAATTTGAAAATAGAGAATTTTCTAGAATTCTAACTTTAAAATACAAGCACAGATATCTAGATTAGGTCAGGTATACATACATTTGTTTCCGCACCTTTCTAGAATTTAGTTATGTGTATTTCAAAGCTGAATCTACATTAGTAAGCGTCTTTGTTTCTATTAAAATTTTAACCCTATCTTGAGAAAGCAAGGTTATGTACATTAAAAAAATAAATAAAGTATCAATAAAAATAAACTTCAAATGACTAAAAAATAACTCAAGCACAATAAAAATTTAAAATTATTTTCTCTCATATATTTATAAATATCTAAATTTTAATTAATTATAAAATAATTATACATAAAAAGGTTACTTACTGTAATGAAGAAAAGATCATCTCTTTAATGAAAATCAACTCAAACTGTCAATGTGCATGCTTTCTGAGAGCAATAATATATAGGAAAACATATGAGCCAATCAGACTTTGGAAATATTAATGGTTTGTATCACACAGTGTTTAAGCAGGAAGCATTTCGCAATTTTTTAAATTAAGGAATAATGGCTCAGTTTGTTAATTCAAATGCATTTTAATTACTTTTTAATAAATTAAGATCTATTTACTCTTACTAAGATGGCTATAATAAGACTAATTAATTGGCTTAAAAAGTAAATATTATGCAAAATAACTACATAGAAATGCTTAAAATTAAACTCTCTGAATTTATACTTAAGATAGTGTCCTTTTAAATATATAGCGTAATAGCTCTATGACAGCCATCATAGTTTTGTTCCGACTTCAAGAGGAATTTACCCCTTTCCTTTGGTGCTTCAGAGATATCCACCTTCTGGTTTTTCAAAGTACCTCAGTAATTCCTGTCTGCCTGTTAAAAGCTAGACATCCTAATAAAGGCTTGCTCCACAGTATTGTGGCATCAGCATGACTTGCGCATTCGTAATTTCACAAGTTCCCAAAGTTACTACAATAGGCTCACTTACCAGCAATTCCTTTCTCCTCACATTCCTGCATACAAGCTGCCTACAGCACTGCGCAGTATTAATTAGTTCTGCCTAACAGCAGGTTGTTGTTATCATGCATTCAGTCTTTTGTATATGTAGGGCCCTTGTGTGCACAAACATAAATAAAAAGTTTCTTAGTTTGTGCAGCTCATTACTATTCTTGCTATTCCTACTTAAATAGATGGTCATGAGCAGCTAAGTATTTGACAGAGGTGAGGGGGGGGGGTGCACAGCATGCAATTCAGACGCAGGTCATTCTAGTCTGTCTTGTGACCACTGCATAGACCCGTTCATTTCTGGGGCTTAGCTCGTGCAGACACTCATATATAGTTGATGCCAGCTTTGCCATCTTGCTTTGGCACTAATTGCCATGTATTCTATGATGCCACCAAAGCAGTGCATATCCGTAGTAGTTCTAATTGCATTATAACTGTGTTAGTCCAGATACATGTAATCTATTGCCTAAATAAGCTCCGTAATGTATACTACTTTAAATAGCTTATGTGTTATCAGTGTTCTTGGATGTCTTACCTCAGCGAGAATAGATACTACGCTATCATTACATTCTTGCTTTCTTGTATTGCTAATTATGATGATGCTAGGCTATGTAACTTTAGCACAGTGAATACTTTGTGTTTATGTTAATTTATCTTAATTTTATATTTTCTCTTCCAATTTTGAAAACATGATTAATATTACCTACACAATAATTACTAAAAAAGGTAATTTTTTTGGCTGCCATTAAATATTGGCTGAAGTACTTATCAAATTTTAATGAATGCTCTGGGGTTATGTAAGAAATATGATGAGATAAAAAAAACTCAGTGGCTTAGAATTGATTTTTAAAAACATAAACATATGCTGTAAAAGGTAGGGGGTGGTTGCTCTGTCCACTAAATATACCACTCACTGAGTGAGATATTTGTGGAACATTTCTAATTTTTTAGCATACTTCTAATTGTTGCATACTTCTATCCATATTGTAGAAAGAAATAATTATTTATTTAAGTAAAAGTTTATATTATTTACAAGTTTACTGTTTTTATAATTGATATTTTCTGTAATTTAATTCAATTTTTTTGTGGTCTTACAAGCACTTCTATATCACTTAAAACTTATATATGGATGAATATTGACTATTTATATAACATAGCTAAGCTCATTATGTGTTAAACAGTTTTCAAATATGAATGTGCTTGCATTTGTTTATGTCATACTTAGATTGGTGTATTGCCATAATTTATTTACACGTACATCACACAGGTAGAAGTTTTGAGAATTTAATTTTCTGCATATGCATCCACAAAATGAACTACTCAATATTTCGATTTCCATAATTTTCGACATTCAGTATCCTAAATTTTTCTGAGTTTGTAATGTGTTAAACTATACATTTAAAAACACAAGTATAAAGCTTTAAACTTTTTGCTGTTTTAAATTTTTAATAATTCTTATCCCATTTTGTTTACAAGGTTGTGTACAATTATATTATAGATGCATAGAAAAATGAATTCCCAACANTACAAACACAGCCTTAGACCTACGTGGCTGTACTATAATACAAACTCTCCAATTATTCCGATTTCGTCGGGAGTATCCAGCTTTTGGGTGAGATATCCCGAATCCAGACACCTAAATTGTAGGCATAGGAGAAATCCCAATATTTAAAGCGAGCGTAAAAAAATTATATACTGCTTTTTCCTTGGAAATAAATAAATTCCTTTCTTCAAACACATAAATTTTCAATAAATATGGATATCATTCAATAATATTAGTCATTATAGTATTAGTATAATATCCTATAGATTATCTCGTTTCCAATCTGTCCATCAGCAATATGTCAATTTACATTAAATCATTGAGGAAAAAGTAGATCCTCTATCTTTCACCTATGCATTAAATCGTATTTGCTTGAATATCAAGATGTTCTAATTCCTTCATTTTTGAAATTCCTAAAATTGTGGGGTTATGTAAGAAATGTGATGAGATAAAAAAAACTCAGTGGCTTAGAATTGATTTTTAAAAACATAAACATATGCTGTAAAAGGTAGGGGGTGGTTGCTCTGTCCACTAAATATACCACTCACTGAGTGAGATATTTGTGGAACATTTCTAATTTTTTAGCATACTTCTAATTGTTGCATACTTCTATCCATATTGTAGAAAGAAATAATTATTTATTTAAGTAAAAGTTTATATTATTTACAAGTTTACTGTTTTTATAATTGATATTTTCTGTAATTTAATTCAATTTTTTTGTGGTCTTACAAGCACTTCTATATCACTTAAAACTTATATATGGATGAATATTGACTATTTATATAACATAGCTAAGCTCATTATGTGTTAAACAGTTTTCAAATATGAATGTGCTTGCATTTGTTTATGTCATACTTAGATTGGTGTATTGCCATAATTTATTTACACGTACATCACACAGGTAGAAGTTTTGAGAATTTAATTTTCTGCATATGCATCCACAAAATGAACTACTCAATATTTCGATTTCCATAATTTTCGACATTCAGTATCCTAAATTTTTCTGAGTTTGTAATGTGTTAAACTATACATTTAAAAACACAAGTATAAAGCTTTAAACTTTTTGCTGTTTTAAATTTTTAATAATTCTTATCCCATTTTGTTTACAAGGTTGTGTACAATTATATTATAGATGCATAGAAAAATGAATTCCCAACAATCTTTTTAAAATTAGCCCAACTGACAATACGCTATACTTTTTAGCAAGAAGCTATTGTAACAAGAAGGAAAGAAACCACAAGCCTTCTATCCATGAATCATTGGCAGTTTATTACTGCTTCGAGGTTGGTAGCAATCGCGCACAATGACAAGCTTGCAAACATTGGAAACTTTTGTTAAAATTTCAATTGGTTGACTTTTCTATCTAATCAGTTTGACAAAAAGAAACTTTCGACCATTTAATCAAATTATAAAAATCGCCGTATTTTTTTAAATCAAAATAGTACATTAAGTGAGTGATTCTAATTTGGGTATTGAAATTTGATACTTTCTGTTAAACGAAGTTAAAATAATTTTCCAATGCATTTGAGATTGAGTTCCAAAAAATCAAATATATTACCGCAGTGTCCCAGCTTAAATCTTTTTATTATATGATGTTAATATTTAATGACAATTTAACATTAATATTAAATTCAAATTATAAATTCCATGCATCTAATAAGATAATTGTAAACATTACCTAAATTATGAAATTATCTATATTTTTAGTAAATATCAACTCACATGAAACCATTTCTCAAAGTCATCCTTGTTGGTGATGCAGGTGTTGGGAAAACCTCAATAATAAATAGGTATGTCAACAACGGCATATTTGACGAAAAAGCAACAATTGGTGTGGACGTTTTGAATAAAGATATCGTTGTAAATAACCGTCAGGTAAAATAAAATACTATCATATCAAACGAAATTAAAGAAAAATTTCAACTATTTAAAATTTTAGCAAGTTAGTAACAAAAACAAACTAAGTATCACAGCACTTTCATATAAAGATAGTGTTTGAAATACGCTCTATCAAAGTGAATATGTCATGTTTAATTGTGGCATTGCATAGTAGAACAAACATTACTGCCAATGTTGCTTAGACGTACTATGACAGGAACTTGCACAAGTAGCTCTAGTTTTTGACTAGAAGTATAAACTCAAATGAATACAATGACCTATGCAACACTGATTTACCATTATCCCAAAACAGAAATAATCTTAAAAATATAATATAGGATTGCAGTAATAACAAAATAAATTGATTATTAAGAATTCATCAATTTTACTAGTGACTTAGTATATTTGATTTGTTTCAATTAATTTTGCATAGAACAGCAATTAATCCTTGAGAATAAACTTACATCCGATGTTTCAAATGCGAAAATTATGGAATAGAAACACAATTTCTACAAATAGCAAATTAATGAGTTTATCAGCATAATTAGAAGTATATGTACCTGCTAGAGTTTTGCTGAATGGATAATGAAGCAAACAAAAGAAATCCTTAATAGGTCGTCTTTCTAGTGTTAATGTAATATTTAAAATCAAAGCAAATAATTTTTTCGTGAATTTTCATTGATTATTTCTTACTTAGTAATGTACATTATATATATATATATATATATATATATGTTTAAACAGGTTGTGAATATTGGTATATTCATACGTTAGTTTAAATGAACTACTGTTATAAAAATTCGATTAAGTTTAGTTTTAATACTAGATGGCATTAATTATTGAGCATGGAAATGAATACATAAACTGTACATCAACATTTACAGGTAATACATTTTGCTGCATTACTAAGAGAAAATATTTAAAACAGTTATTTGGTAGGCAATTTTGAAACTGTTTTCTTAACAAAATTTACCATTTCAATTTTATTTTAGCCAACCAAGGAGTTTAAGCAGTTTATCATCTTGACTAGATATAAGTCGTTTTTGCTCAAACGTGCAAAACATCAATCTATAAGAATATATTTAGATAACAATGGAAATTTGGGACACTGCAGGTCAAGAAAAATTTAGTAGCCTTGGTGTGGCTTTCTTTCGTGGTGCAGCTTGTTGTGTTTTGGTCTACGATGTAACTTCATACCATTCGTTTGCTTCTTTGGAAAACTGGTACAATGAAGTTAATATGTATTCTCATTCAGACAAACAAAAGGCATTCTCGTTTATTCTTTTGGGCAATAAAGTAGATTTAAGTGAAAGGGCTGTTAATGTAGAACATGCCAGTGATTGGTGTAACACAAAAAATAACATGTTTTACTTTGAAACCAGCGCAACGGAAGATATCAATGTAGACCAAGCATTTGAAACTGTGGCGAGGCAAGCCTTAGATCAAGATGAAGCGTATGAATATGGACATAAATTTTCAGCACCAATTCATCTTGATGACTCAACCGATAACGCACTCCCAACAAAAAGTTGCTCGTGTTGATTAAACGTTAAAGAAATTACTGTATATATTAAAGTGCCTTATTTGCAATCCGAAGCTTAAATTTACATTTTTTATAACTTCATTAATATAGCATACAGTCAGAGATTTCAATTCAATTCAATTCTTCAATTACACTTTCAATTCTTGAGAATTCAATTCCAATTCCAATACCTACGGACCAATAATATCACGTTCAATTCCAGCAAAGTTTATAATTTGAGAGCAGATATTTAAACATTTATATATACTATTAGATTTTTCCATTTACATAATTTTAAATATAATTACTTTACGAAAAGCATTCCCGTGTACTTGATAAATTCAATGATAACCTGGGTTGCAAATTTTGTGATTCTTGTCAATTATATACTTTTCTTTAGATTTAAAAAATAAGCGTTAACTGCTGCTTCTAAATTTTTTCTTCTACTTACTATCCATGATTTTGCCTGTGCTACACTATAAAGCATGCCGTTCAAAAAAATCAACAAGGAATATACTTTCAAATATGCTTACTTGAACTTCCAAAATTTGTTCAATATACATTGCAATTTCAAACAATTCATTAATAATTATGACAATGACTTCGTATTAGGTGCGCCTTAATCGTGGTTAAGTATTATTAATTCTAGTTATTAGGAAGGGCAGAGATGTAAATAACGTATTGGTCACGTGCTTATTCCTTATGGCTTTAAGGGATTAGAACATCAACTACTTCAATTATTTTGAATGCAAAAATATCAGTATGTTCTTCGAAATGTTTGAATTGAGTATTGCAATAAATCTATGCCTTATGGGGTAATTACTAATTTAATTAACTACATCGTTACTACTGCAAATGAATGTAAAATTTTGCAATATGTTGCTGCTGAGTGCTTCTTTTCAGACCATTACATTATATTGATTACTTTCTAATAAATATCATTAAATCAACTGAGTAATCTATTCAAAATTTATGTATGCGATTAACTTTAGAAGAGTTAAAGCAATTAATTGTATAAAATTTTAAGACATTTCAAATGCTGCAAACTATAATAATCAAAATATAAAAATAATGTTATTAATGTAAGTACTTGTGTGCTAGTGTATGTGTATGCTAAATGTGATTTTGAAGAATTTTTAAACTTTTTCCTAAGTTTGTATTATAAAATTATCACATTTCGTAATCTAGTTTGTTCCAAAAATGGACTGCACAATGATGACATGTATTTGTTGATTTTCAGACTATATAAGTTTATGTAAGCGACAGTGTACATTTAAATATCAATTATGAAAAATAATGAATATCTTGCATTATATTTTCAATGAACTTTCAAACTTTCGCTAAGATTAGAAACAATTTGTTATCACGCAATCCTCGTTTAGAACAACTTTGATCTACATACAAGAAATGAAATAATGAATATGTACAAACAATTTATCCAGGGTAATTAAATGAAAGCAATTAGCAAATTTTCAAATAAAATATCAGTTTCATTCCCATTCTTCATCAAGTTTTCTAAATAAATCATTTCAAAATCAAACACGAAGAATCCTAACCCATTAAAGAGCTTGAGTTCTTCAGAGGTACTTCGATTAGGTACGTATAATCCCCAATTAGTGCTATGCTCAACCATTTGTTTCTGAACTAAATTTCTTGTCGAAATGCGAGATCATCTCTTTGCTTCATCATCTAATGGCTTTAAAATAAGAAATTGATGGAGTCAAACAAAAAACGCTTCAGGCAGAAGACAAAACATTTTTCGGATATCAATGATTTTTTCCAGCGTGTCTTCTAAATGAACTAAATGAAGACAGTACCTAAAAACAACCAATTCAAACCATATGTTTATAAAGTAATCGATAAATTGTAAGTACAAAAGATTAAATAAAACATCTAAATACAATACTTAGAGATTGTATTTGAAATAAGTTAAAGAGAGCCAAAATGTTACATTTCTTTCCATGCTCTGATAAACTATTAAAAATTTTTGTAAA
>CABFPE010000168.1:1130804-1149309 GCA_900660155.1 Hofstenia miamia | reverse complement strand
AATATATATATATATATATATATATATATATAGTAGCATAAAGACATTCTATAAACTTTTTACTTCATTATTTTATTATGAATTAACAATAATGAATTTCAATATTGGGAATTACGATACTTATTGCAATTAATAATTTGATGATATGAAATGTTTATTTTAGTTTGAATATTTCTGCTAATTTAACGCCATCATTTTTACTGTTGCAGACTGTCAATTGTTGAACCAGTTTGATATTTACTTACATTTAGAACAGTATGTAATTATGTTCTTGATACCGGTTTTTGTTTCTATATATTGGTGCGAATTATTTATTTGTTCTCTTTTTCCAATAAACTCGTTTTACTTTTTATTGAGATAAAACCTACTTAACAATACCATTCATTTATTGAAATATTAGATAAGGAATTTACAACAGCATCCAAAATCTATACTTAATTTGTACTAGAAATATGAGTTCCCCAATAGCAATACGTCGTACTTTCACTTAGAATTTTGGCTAATATGGTTCCTATTTGCCATGTAACAAAATTATGAAAATGCCACCAGTTTGGTATGTACTAATACTAAAATACAACAAATTGCCACCTATATTCACATAGGAAAATAATCAAAATGCGACCTAGTTCTCACGTAGTAAAGTATATAGGTATTGGTACAAGTTTAGATGTTTTTACTTGGTATTTCTTTCGTTAACTTATTGCTAACACCCTAATTGCACGAGGTGAGAAACGCACTGAGCTTAGGCCTTTTACTTAGCACTTAGGTTTCACTCACTGCACCAAAAAGTCCTATTTTCTTTCTTTTTATTAGGGTTATACTTTTGCGACTCTTGCACCAGGTAATGTTTTAATGATTACTATTATTAAAATATTTATGTATCTGCACCAAAAATATTAAGTCCTCCTTTCCTTTTCTTTATTAGGGTTCTAGTTTTGCGACTCTTTCACCAGGTTATCTGTTTCAGGTTGGCTGAGTGTGGCCATGCTTTGCTCTAACAAATCTCCTGTTTACTTTTTACTTTTATTGGGAAGGGCTACTATAGCAGGAATAAATTATTAAACTGTAGCACAGGAAAATCCATGCTTCGATACGAATCCCTCAGATGATAGGGACTTAGGAAAGCTCGATGATTTTGATGCAGATGCCACATGGCAACCACCGCAGGACTCTGAATACAAGTAGTATCGTTTCATAATTAAATATACTGCTTTCAGAGGAAACTCTGAAATCGGTTTGCGAATGGATTTGAATCTGTATCCTTATCAGGTACAGATAACACACAAATTGACAGATTTTGACATGGAAAGAAGAATGAAAATGGGTGGATGGTTTAATGAATTGATGGAAAGAGATCAAGAATAGATAAATAACTGAATTTGACTTCAACTAAGAATTTTATGTCTTCATTATTTCATGAAAAAATTTAACTAATTTACTCTATCTGTAGGCAAAACACATTTAATTTCAATCTAAAATAACAAATTAATTGCAATGTAAAAGTATTTAATTTTTTGGGACGCCCTGTAATATACTTTTATTATAGAAATTCAATTTCAAATAAACTAGCAAGATATATCAATAAGTGACACCTATTTAATACAGGCTGGTTCAGTGAAAAAAGTGCTAAATGTAGTAAAAACGTTTATCTTCGTGAGATAAAACCTACTTAACAATACCATTCATTTATTGAAATATTAGATAAGGAATTTACAACAGCATCCAAAATCTATACTTAATTTGTACTAGAAATATGAGTTCCCCAATAGCAATACGTCGTACTTTCACTTAGAATTTTGGCTAATATGGTTCCTATTTGCCATGTAACAAAATTATGAAAATGCCACCAGTTTGGTATGTACTAATACTAAAATACAACAAATTGCCACCTATATTCACATAGGAAAATAATCAAAATGCGACCTAGTTCTCACGTAGTAAAGTATATAGTACACCAACAAAATGTAATTTCTGATCATTGTGTAAATTAGTTGAAATAATAGCTTTTTGAATGCTTAAAATTGGCTTTACTTTATTTGCATGTCAACGATAGAGGACAGTTTAACAGTGACAAATGAAATTCACAATACGTATTTACTTTGCAATGAAAAAAGTATGAAAAACCAATTTGAAAATAGCCCAAATTATATTGTAAATAAAATAATCACAATTTCTTACATAACCTGAATATAAAAAACGTTTCTGCAACTCTTGAGGGAATGAAGTAGTTACAAACAACAACTCGTAATATATTCTAAGCAGATCTAAGGATGTAATTTAAGATTAATAAAACTGATCCCCATTTAAAGAGAATCTTTTTTCTACTACATTCTACCTAAATAAACTAGATTATGATTAAATACATCATGTAGAAACAAAAGCCTAATGTATTTATAATGTAAAATGCTACAATAAAACTATAATATCTAATCAGGCTTCACCATCCTTCTTGATTGCCAAGTATTATATATATATATATATATATATCACAAAAAAAAACTTAGTTTCATCTCTATTTTACAAATTCATCTGTGATTATTGCAATAAATCATGATGAAATTAAGCTACGTCTGTGAAAGAGACCTAATGGGCACAATTCTAAATTCAGAATTCGAATATTTCAGATACAATATATGTTTATTCTTTTTCAAGATAGTAAGTCAAGATTCTTATTTCTTGAAGTAAACTATTGTTATCCCATAGCTCTCTGTTTAAAATTCTGGCATCACACCAGTAGTAGGCTTGACAATTGGGCTCAATCCACTTGTGAAATTTCAGAAGGTGTTAGTCCTTTATAATAGAGATAATTAATAAACAAATAATATTAGAAAAGTTAATGAATAGGCCTATATTGTAAGCTTTGTTAATGAAAATTTCCAAGTACTAAGTAGATAGGCATAAAAATAGTACAAGTTACAAACGAGAGTGGTTTTGTTAAAATGGAATTCTAATAGATTGAAACACTGAAAATTTGGTGAGCTGATTGCAAAAAACTGAAGAATATCTAGGGCTGGTATTATAGCATGTTGGGGGCTTTTTCCAGTATGTATAGATCTTTATGCCGTATTTATTCAAATGGCAAGTAATTAACTAAAGTGCCAATTTCGTACCCGATTCTAAAAATGCATGTAAATGTTCATGGGATTCATCACAGCGTCTGGCGGTGATAGTTTTCAACCTGCACAACTTAGGGGCAAAGGCTTACCTTTGTGTGTTGTGTACGCAACACAACATATTGTGTGTGGCACAAAAATCCAACATTAAAAGACTTGCCTTAATACAAAAAATGAGATACCTATACTATGTAATTTATTTTAAACTTACTAACAAGTTATTCTTCGTAATGCTATATCAATAATGGAAATAATTAGTTGGGTTATTAGTATAAACATAATGTTAAAATGTGCTTAGAAACTACTGGTATATTATATAATTCACTAAATTAAGATTTTTGACACAGTCTAACTTTATTGACGAAAATTATAAAAAATTCATAAACAAACCAAATTTTTTCTTGCTCCTTAGTTTTAGATAAACTATTGTTTTAAGAAGGATTAACAATTTGTGACTACGTTAGTCTTAGCACAGATATAAATGCGCCTAGATTAGAGATGTACTAGTGACGAACTAAAATTTTAGGCCCATGTCAAAATACTTGAGAAAATATTTCTTCACCTGTTTGGCATGCTCGAAACCTATAACATTTACAAACTGAAATTGAAAAATGGTAAGATACTTGTTAAACAGAGCTATAATATATATATATATATATATATATATATATAATATATATATATATATATATATATAGAGAATACTTGATATACATATATAGTTTTAATGAAACTGTTTTACCAAAATTGTTTTAGTAAAGAAAATAAGTTCATTATTGAATGTAAATAAAAATGTTTGCACAGGAAATTCTGCTAATGAATGTAGTGTACATTTGAAATGTATTTTAAGATGTGGACAACCTAGTGGTTATTTGAATCTCAAACATTCTTCTATTGACCTTCAAAATGCATTCAAACTGTTAAAAATAACATTATGTAAACAAACAAACAACTAAATACATATATTCCATCATTTTTCTCAAGTGGTTAATATTAAAAGAATCTCAACTACAAATTTAATAATGTGGTTTGTATTGAACTAATTGAATTATTGATAAATTTCTGCCTTCAAAAAATAAAGAATTTTTTTTTCTTCTGCTTAGAAGATGAAAAATATTCTAATTATTTTTTCATTCATTGTTATTAAGAGCATTAGTTTCACCCTGACTGTAGCCAGCTAATTAAATATATCTAGTTTTCGGGGTATGTTTTTAAATTCTTAGAGGGTCGGTTTCATGCTGTATGCTAGTCATTTATTTAATTGTACACAAAATAACTGATGTAAGCATGACTATATGTTCTTTTAATTTACTGTTAATTTTTAGTTTTTATTGTTATTGGAACAAATGATTCTGCAACGTTTAAATCAATTTATTAATCATCTAAAATTACAATCCGTTTTGTGTAGTACAAAATTTCAAACACAATTTGTTTCCAGGTAAAAGACTTGAAATTATACGGGTACTTCTTATAAGTAATCTTTTCTTTTAAAAATACTCTGTGTATGCAATTCTTACTTACATTTTTTTCAAGGATCAAATGTCAATCTGAAGATTATTAAATATATGAGCTGCCACATTAAAGAACCTGTACTTTCCTTAGCAATTGTTAATACAATGAGTTATTAAGTACCTCTTGACTTTCCCATGACTTTTAATACGATCGATCTTTTACTAAAAGTTAATATTTGTTCAATGTTACAACAACAGAAAGCTTCATTTTTGCCGATTGAAGTACTTATGAAATATAGGCATGCCAGAGTATAATGCATTTGGTTGGCTTCAATATACTGCATGAAATATAATAGCGAGTTACATGTGTAAATGTGGAAATCAGGGTTTTTTTTACAATCCATTTGATAGCTTTTCTATTTCGTACATCTTAAAATATATCTGCCAATTATGTGAGAATAGTGCAGTAGCCAATAATTTCATAAATGTGACTACGGGTGTGGTTAAATAAAATGGGACTGACGCCATAGTACTTAAATATATTTGGAAAATAAAAGCACTTTCTACATGAATTTCGAATAATTTGTTTATGAAATTGGGAATTGATGAAGCGCCTTTATACTTATATTATATTTTTCATGACTTACTATTCATTAAAGGATTAAAGAAAAACATTTATTAGATTTAGATTGTATTTTCCCGTTAAGCTGTCCAATTTTTATAAAAACGGAATTCATATATTCAGAAATTTGTCTAGTCTTCGTTAGGGATTTGCTATCAGATGTACGTTTGAGCTAAACATGGAAATTCTCTTGCAGAATGAATTTGCAAACAGCCATTTGGCCCTTTATGTTTCTAATTTGCTTGAAATTTTCTACCTATTAAAGCCTTCTAGCAGGGAATTACATTCAAGTTCTGGTTATAACTAAGTTAAATTTTTAATGTAAGCAGCAAATGATTTGAGAGAAGAACATATGTTAGTTATAGTTTCTATTTTAGGTAGATAACATTCACGTATATCATCAATCAGTTATGAATTGCATAAACGTTTTTTCAGTTTAAATAGCTGAGACGCTTTAGGTATTAAGTAGGGTTATAGTCTCTTCCCGATTAGTGATAACTCTTTCATGAACTTACCCAGTGGCGTACCCAGGATTTTTTGACGGAGGGGACATCATCATCATTACCCAATGTTCATAAACTACAATTTTTCGATTCCCCTTGTGTAAACTATTGGGCATAGTTAAACCAACAGTTTTGTGGGAAGCAGTTTATAGCATTCAAACATAGGCTTAAGAACTCAAAGCTTTACTGAATCCTTCTACTTCAAACAGTGGTCAATCAGGATTGTTCAAAATCTTCAAGCATTTAGTCTTTATATCTTTGGCAGAGTATCCAATATTCATTCTGTTTCTATAAGCTTGAAAGTGATACATTTGATAATTACTAGGGCGTGAAACTTTTGAGGCTGCCGAAAACCGTTCAAAATTCCAAAAGGGGAAATTTTGTCGAACATGGCTTTTGGCAAATAAAACATAATAAAGAGAATTAAATACTCCTGTAGTTTTTTCAATTAGTATATTTTCAAAAGTTGATCAATTAAAAGTACCTGATGAATGTTTGTAGAGTGAGCTACTATTTCCTAGACGTAAAACCAGAGCTAAAACTGTTAAGAATTTGGTGTCGGAATACCAAGTTTAACACTTAGTTGCTCTTATACATTTTGAAAAATTCGTCTTGGGAAATATTAAGAGCGAAAATTAAAACTGGAGCCATTGCATGACAATATTGTAAACATAAAATTGCAAAATCTGATAGACGATAAACTAGTAAATTTTGGAATTAGCATGTTAATGTGAAACTCAATTATATGATATTATCAGAGGATAATTGATTATGTTATCCATTCGGATTTGCCCTGTACAATTTTAGAAAATATATCTTAAATTATTTATAGCATATGCTATTTCGAAGTAAATTGTGTTTATGCCTATTTCAGAATTTCAGATATATATAAATTTCCTAGAGAATACAGATACATCGTTTACATATAAACTTATGAAATTTTTTGAAAATATTATTAGTAAACATTTGCATTGACCAAAAAACTATCAAATACAAGCCATTCGAAAACTCTACTTAGTTTCAGATTCATATGTAATGCCACTCCAAAATAGTGTTCTGCGGCTAAAGCAAAATAAATTTTGACCTTATCCATATGCAGGAATTGGCCGTAATGTTTTAGCCGTAGCCGGCTGTAGAGATTTTTTGGCGTATTCGACGTTTTTTACTACTGCTAAATGAAATACTGCAATTTGCAATGTAACCATTAAAAAATGCTCATCATTCGAACAATTAAAGAAAATTTTCAAAGTGACTAAGTTTTAAAAACAAAAATACAATTAAAAATCATGGGAATATATTGCTCATCATAATTTTCAGAAATGAATCTTAACCGGGATTTTGGCCATAAAACAAAATCTTTGGCCACAGCCGACCGTTGGCCATGGGACTTTGGCTGTAGCCAGTCAAGTATTTACTTGAACTGTGAATTACATAATATTAACAAAAATGTGATGAGTACATTTGGAGGGGAGGGGGCCCCTGACAAATCAATTGTAGATACTTTTGACTATTTAATATTTTGCATAAATACATATGTATGTACCTGCACAACTATTGTAAAGTTTACCCAAGTTTGTTTAAAGTTGCTTCTAATAATATTTACTCTTTTTTGAGAGTAAAAATTTCATGGAAATTTGACTGCTCAGCAGGGCTGAAAACGTGCCTGGTTTTTAAAAGCACGGTAGATTTAAGCATGGTACGGTTTTTCAAAAATATTATTAGGCACGGCACGGTTTTAAAAAAATATCTAATTGTAGTAATAAATCAGATGAATACAAGTGTAATTGTTGTATTTTTGTTTGACAAATTTACTATAAACAGAGATGGAATTGGATCGAATCTCGGATCGGCTTGGGTCGGATCTGCTCAGATCTATATTTTGAGAAAATTTCGGGATCTGTTTCGGATCTAAGTATTTTTAATAACTGTGTATATTGTAAATTTTGTATATTATGTACATTTATACATTTAATGAATGTTCGTGATTATTATAATCACTAATACAAAAAGTTTTATAGAGCCATACCATTGGTATAGCAAAAAAATGATGTTATATTTTTTAATGTTGCTCTTGTGTAATTTAAAATCTAGTACCCGATTTTAATGAAAAGCATTCAAAATTTATATTTAAATCTCAAATTTAGTTTGAAGAAAAAGAATTTTAATACATTCTACTACAATTTTTTCAATGCTACCAACCACAGACCATCACTTTATTTCCAAAAAGATTCATCACTGGAATTGATGAAGGAGCCTGACCACTGCGAACCCATTTCTTTTGTCAATTGTGATTCACTAAGTGCGACCCTTTCTCATCAGACTTTGCAATGAGCTTCCAGAACCAATCATTTCATGGGTTTTGCATTAGCCGTAGGCAAACCTCAACACGTCGATTGGGTTGTGTTTCAGTCAGCTCATGTGGGTCTGGATTTAAAGGTCTTGAGACAGTTTACTTTAAGTACTGCTCCAAATTAGCAACTGCTTGATGATGGTTCATTTGCAAGAGTGGCAATCAAATCCGTATTGTCTAAATGGGATGGTCGACCAGAACGAGGAGCGTCTTTCAAATTGAAGTTACCAGAGCTGAAGCATTTGTAACAACGTGAAGCGGTTGAGTGGTGGACTGCACCCTCGCCAACAGTATCATATATCTCTTTTCAAGCTTTTCTGATTTTTATATAACATCTATCAAATACAGGGATGTAATACAAATTAAATTAATATTAACAACAAAATTAACTAAATAAAATGTTTTATCCACAAAATACTTGTTGTTTTTTGTTTCCCCAAGAAATACATCACAGAAGAAAAATGATATCAACAAAAAGAAATAAATCGCATTAACATTAATTATATTGTAGTATCTTGTCAACTCTTAATTTGAGCGAAGTAGGTTTAATTGCTATGACAGTTCTCCATTTTCTTACATGCAAGGGGGTGAGAGATTCCATAGTCACTCCCGATCAAATCGCATTATTATTTATCCAGCAGCTCTGTTTATATTAACTTTCACAATCTGTTTAGGTTGGGAGCACGTGGTGGTAGAGGATCGAGACCCAATGCAGATCAATGCAAGAGAAGAGATTTCCAACTTGGTAGCTGCTCCATTCTTCGGGGAAACTGCAGAGTTTGCCAACGTGACTCACAGTGCGCGGATAGTGTTCTCAGTGATAGTTTGCGATTTGTAACCTAGTAATTTATTAGATTGATTACTCTTGTTATTGGCATTAAGCAAATAAAGAACTATAGCGTAACTGGGATGTCTTTGCTTGTTATAGTTCCTTACATATAACATCCCTACATTTATAAGTGTACATGAGAGGCCTAGGTACATGTGAGCAATCAATGCCGCTATGGGAACTATCTAGTGATCAGTCAGTTGAGATACGGTCTGGCAGAATAACACTGTAAACAAAATAAGCCGACTGGCAGTGATCAGGGCTCTGAGGCACCTCGTATGTTAAATAAATTTCATTATTAGGACATGAGAGTTTGGATCTAAAAGGGGTTAGCCTACATGGAGTTATGAGTGACATTTTTATTTGCGATTGAATAGATGGTAAAGCTATAATGGATAAGAACCCCTATTTGTAAACCTAACTTAAGAGCTTGTCGGAAGTCCCGGCTGCTGGCTGCACCGCACTTTTGAAAGGCTGGATCGTGCAGCTGCTCCAAAATACATCTAGCCTCTAGGTGTATCTGGGGACCACCTGCAGACTGATCTCATGCTCGAACGTTTAGCTTTCCATTAATGTAATTAAATAACCTGAATAAAAATAACAAAGTAAATCCAGTAAAATTCATTCATCCCAATCACAACCATTGCTGCATATTTATATCAAATTCTTGTAAACAATGAAACAATCGGCCAGTTTCTGTTCATTAATGTTGTTTACAATTTTTCTGCCTTTTCTTTGTCTGCTAATATAATGCAACGTCAGCATTAATTAGCCCATGCAAGTTCGTCTTTTGTTATTTTGCCAAACTATTTTGATGTCATAATTAATATCAATTTAATCATTTTGCCATTAGCAGATTTTAGATAATTGCTGAACAGAAGGTAAATATTCGGACCCCCAACTGCACCTTGTGAACAACCAAGGTTAATTGTTTCATACTTAGTTTCAATACCTTTCCAAATTAATCATTGTTTACGTTCAAACAGAAAACTACTTAGCCATCGTTGTATACATGAATTTTCTGTGAAATTATTTAGTTTGCATATAGCAATTCCTGTGGAACACTATCAAAAGCCTTTGCAAAATCTATAAATAGTGCATGGTTTCCGTCGACTTTATTTTCAAGTGTTTGCATAATATAATCTTGTAATGTTAGCAAACAATCCATTGTACCTCGTCTTAGTCTATATCCAAATTGAAAATTTTCAGTTGCTTCATAAATAATTTGTGTAATACATTTTATATACTGCTCTTTCAAATAATCTTACTGATATTGATGTAATTGAAATTCCTCAAATATCATTGGCACTGCTGTTGATGTAAATTCCTTAGGTAGTGGCATGATATGAGCTTTTTATAACATTCAAGAAATATTCCACTCTTTAGTGATAACGACCATAGATAGTGATACAAAGGAGATAAAATGTCACACCAAGTATTAAAAATCCAATGTGGTATATTATTTTGACCAGTTGACGTCCATGTTCTTAAACTGTAAGATACTACATTCAGAGGAATTTCTATTGTAGAATTAACACTCTCCTTAGGATTGACCATAAATAGCTTTTACTATTACTTTTCGTAGTGTACACAAAGGTTTTCCTACTAATTTGTCGATTCCAACTATCTCATAGCCGCTCAATTAGTTAGAATATCATATTTACACAATAACCTAGTTATGGTGTTTGATAAGATAATAATCAAGTTCCATTTAGAAGCAGCAGATATTGTCAGGGTCAGAACCTGAAGCAGAGTCATGCAATCAAGAAAGATGTGGTTACCAGCAATGATCGCCATTGTTATGCCATGGTTAGTGACTCATGAACAAACTAGCTCAGTGAATGTGAGATAACAGGAGTGTGGTGCTTGCGCTTTTTGACTTTGTACAATAATTGATCTTTTTTTAGTGACAATAAATGGATGTTCACAACCATGCTGCTTTCGCCTCTTATAGATCTTACATATAGATAAACCTACAGATAAATAGATACATGGCCCTCAGTACATGTGAGAAATTATTGCGGTGATAATACAACTGTCATTTGAGTACATATTTCTAACTACCAAAAAATGTAATAAAATGCTCATAGGCATTTCGTATGTTTAATAAATTTGTTGCTTATTACCAAAAATAGATTTGGATCTAAAATAGAAGGGTAGCCTATGGTTAACTATCCAGCAATTTAGAATGCTGGGGTTTATTATAAAGTGAATCAATTGATAGGTAAGCTAAACGAAGAAAAACTCCTATGCCTAACATTAACCTAAAGACACACTTTCTCTAGACAGGGCAGAGCAGTAAAGCTGATGTTAAAGTTGATGTCAAGTGTAGAATTGAATATGACTCTCAGCTGGCTGATAATTGCACCAGTGAGAGTCCCTGAATAGCTAATTCTTGTGCCTGAATGGTTAGCTTGCCATTTTAATAATAATAAAACCTGATATGAAGCAAATTTAAATCCAAAGGATTTATTTCATCATATAATTGTAAATTTCATACAGTATTTATAGTAAAGTTGTACAATGTTAACATGTACCTGTTTTTCGTTTACTGTTATTTCCATAGTTGAATTCTTACACTACATGGTATTCTTGGCTATCCATTAGCTATGTGATTTCAGTTGGAACTCTTCGCCTATCTTTTGCCAAACTTATTTATGACTTAGTTTACAAAAAAAGTTCTAATTGATATCAAACAAGTTAATCAAAAATTAATCAAAATAAACGTTTTTAATATTGTCTTTTTCTTTTTGTTTGCCGCCAATTATGTCACACTCCTTCCCAGTATGGCTAGTGGATAATCACAACTCTCTCCATGTGTATTTTCTTGTCCGCCATTTAAATTAGTTCTGCTGTGTCTAGTTTGCTCCATTCCAGTTTGTGGTGTTATTCTATCTTTGTCAGCTGCATCACAACTTATTTCTCTGTTGTTACCATTTTCTTGTGCATTGTGAACTGCGGATTTTCCAACCTTTTTGATATCATGCACATTGCTCTCACTTTGTTCAGTTTCCCATTGAATACTTTCTAGTATTTTTCGTACAACGTTTAGCTTTTGATTGCCACCATTAACGTCATGCTGCGTTCACCCTGCTGGTGTGAGTTAGTTCTGGGTTAATGTTTGTTTTGGGGCAAAAGAATATGTATGTTGACCATAGTGATTTTAAAATTGATGCCTCATCATGGAAGGCACTTACAATGTTGATCACTTCTTGTTCTGTAATCTAGCCTGGTTCATTGTTTCCTAGTCTTATTATCGTTATTACCTCGACTCTTCTGGCTACATCATAATATTTGTATTGTTTGCTCCATAAATCGCCCCATATGATGTCATTTAAGCCTGAAAACCATACTATCGTACTATCTTTGATTTTGTCTCTGACTGCTTTGATCTGTTTGTGTATCAGTGATCCATTTTTATAGAGGTCATATGGGGTAGCGTTCCCCTTGATGAATACCCTTTCACAATTGCTGTGTTTCATTAGTAATGTGTTTGATTTTCTTTATTTTTCGTCTGGGATTATTTTCTCTGCTTTTTCCCTGCAGTTGACTTATGTATCCTCCTCATTCAAAATATTATTATCGTAGTTTGTTTGCAAAAGTGTTCTGGCATCCAGTGGTAAATAACTTAACTCAGATCACAAAATATGAAGCAGTGATGTAACTGCATTTTTGGACACATTATAGTCAATAGACCACTCTCATAAAGACAATTTCATTTTATCTTGAACTAAATCAGATTCACTTTCATTAGAATTTTCAGAAATATTTTCTAATGAGTTCTAGGTATTACATATGCAATAAGCATCTGTCATTCAAATGATTTCAGTATAAATGCAAAGAACTGTTAAAATAAATCAGTAATTAACTTTGCTAAGATTTAATAAACTTTAATCGAATCTGCCAAGAAATTGGTAAAAAAATTTAAAGATTTTGCTTGATTTTTCCGGAATTTCATTGATACAATTACCAAGAAATCAATACACCTTATTACTTTGGACCATTATCAAAACTTTGATCACCTACTATCAATAGCACCAGCCTTGGCAATGTTTAAGCTCGGCTCGTTTTACTTTTGAGTATTTTTGGCTCGGCTCACCACATAGAATCATTTAATGAGGCTTGTTTTAGCTTGATATTTTTTAAAGAAATTTTGCACTCTCAGAATGTTTTACACAGTTTTTCCTATTATAAATTAAAAATTTTTAAAACTGGCTAAACAAATTAAAAAGCAGAACCATAAATTTACTTGACTTAATAAAGTTCTTTTTTGGGCTCATTGTATATCCAATGCAGTGCTCATGCTCGACTTGGTTATTTGACAAGCCTGAATATCAAAGATCGCTAACATTAAGCATAGTGTGCAAAATTGCATTCAGTCAAGCTAAGGCTAATAAACCATACTGCATAAGCACCACATAAGTTGAATGCTGAGGAATATATCATTGTATTAATTCTAAAACATAATGTGCTCATAATTATATTGTGCAGAATAAATTTAAATTGAATGTTCTTACCTTGAACATTTTAGAAATTGACATAAAACAGTATGATTTCCATTTGATTTGAGTTTTACTAGTTTTCAAACAATAATAACTCAGTACTGAAATTTTACATGAATTATTCTTTTATTAATTTAAATATTCCAACAATTGTAATAAACAATGAAAAAAATTATTTTTGTATTGGTTTGACAAACTTAATAGGGCTAGGTATATGGTTAGATGTTTTAACCTGTTATTCATTTCATGAGTTAACTAAATTGCTACCACCTAAATTGCATGAGATGCGAAACGTACTGAGCTCAGGCTTTCTACTTAGCACATAGGTATCACTCATTGCACCAAAAATAATAAGGCCTCTGATTTCCTTTTCTTTATTAGGTTCTATAGTCTTGTACGACTTTTTCACAAGGTTTTATGTATAGCAAAGGAGTAAATTATTAAGCCCTGTTTACACTGGTTCATCATGTTGATTTCATTTGACGATTTCAATAGCGCATGGTCGCGTTTACATCTGTTCCTCATGTTGATTTCATTTGACGATTTCAATAGTTCCTAATGTAAACACCCCACAAAATGAATGGGGAATATATTTTCGATCTATTTTGTGTTCAACTTTCCTCTTGACGCACAAATGTAAACGCGCCTTTCGCTATTGAATTCCACAAACTATCCAAAATCTCTCTTCATTCATATTAAAACTTCAAAAAATTTGAAAATATTTTAAAGTTTATGAACTACAAGTATATTAATAAATATAGAATATGTATAAATATTAAAATTAGTAAATTTCCATTTTTATCATACATGCATAATAATGAAATCACATGTACGAGAAATTGTCCAAATCAGCATATAACTTGCTTAAGTAATATTTTTAAAGTGATAATATTTCAATTTTGAGTGATAATATTTCAATTTTAGTAGCAATACTATTATTGCAATAATTGCTCTGCAAAAGAATTTAAGGTTCTTTCATTGAGCCAATCAAATTTTAGAAACAGCTAATTGTGCCATGATTAATAGCATATGTACATTGCAAACATTAAATCATGATTACTGATGATGAGGCGTCCCTAATATCTCTATATAAAGATGAGCCTGTTTTATGGAATATTAATCTTGCAGATTACTCAAAAAAAAGAAAAAAGAGCCTTAGCATTATCAAGGATTTCAGAAAAAAGCAAACTTTCAGAAGAAACGGTCAAAAAGAAAATCAAGCGCTTAAGAAGTTATTTTGCTAAAGGCATCCGTAGATGATGTATATGTGAGCAATTGGGCTCATTACAGTGAGCTACAATTTCTTAAAGACATTACCTCACCAAGGATTCAAGTTTCAAACATTGATTTTGAAGATGAATAGTTGGTAAGCAATTGCTACATATTCAAATATTAAAACAAATCACAAAACAGTCAAAATATATTCATATACATTCCATTATAATTCAAATAAATCTAAAAAATTAAATAATGCCAGTAGCTTCATGCTGCCAATCAAGAGAGCCATTTGTAAAAAATAATCTGCAAATTCATCTCGAATATCCTTTGCAAATATTGTGCCTCTAGCATTTGAATCCATTTGCAATGAATCTAGTTGAAAAAATTCTGTCTCCACTCTCCAGGCGTAAAAATTCCATTTTCACATTCTCTGTCTAACATTCCAATTGGACAGTAAATATTAGGCAGATTCGTTTTTAAAAAATTATGCAAAGAGCATGCAGCTAAGGTGATCACCACTGCCTTTTCAGGCTCTAATTCGATAGCCTTAAGGAAAATGCGAAAACGATTTGATAACAGGCCAAAAGCATTTTCTACGCATCTTCTAAATATAGGATATTTTTGCTATATTTAGATTGTATAAAATTATTTATTAGAATTTAACAAAATGCAATTGTTCATTTTGATGAAAAAATGCTAAAGTGCCTGAACCTAAGACGTGAGTGCCTATAATTGTAAATTCTTTGGACATCATCTCCTGCTCTACCATAAGGCTTCATTAAATTTGAATGTAACCCAAACGCATCATCAGCAACTATAACATAGGGTACAGGTAAACTTCGATTGGGTAGAGGCTTTGGAGGTGGTAGACACAATGTATTTGATAGGATTTTTTTTCCGAGCGCAGAATTATTTAAAACACCACCATCACTTATTCGGCCATTACAGCCTACATTCACAGATATAAATTTGCAGTTTGCATCAACAAGTGCAAGTAAAACAATGCTAATGGTCAATTCTTTGATGTTATTTTTTAATTTAAAACATAATCGTTATATTTGCAGCACTCTGATTTAGAAAGTACTTATAGGGCTAAAATTAAATTTGAATTTTTTTATAGAATTGACCTGTAAGCGCCCTTATAATTGTAAAAATAACTGCCACTCTTAGGAGGTTTCTTTATGTTAATGTGCTTCCCATCAAGAGATCCAATAGAATTCGGATAATTCCATTTTAGCATTATATCTGAAGATATCTTTAACCAATCTTCACTTGTAGATGGAAACTAAATATAAAATTGAAATATAGCAAATATTATTTAGAGCTATATAAGTGAAAATGAAGAATCAATTGCTCCACCAAAGCGATCACGGAAGCAAAAAGCAGATCAACTTTTGGCTGCAGCATTACAGACTATAACATCTGCATCATCTAAAAAAGATGGATGTGATTCTTTTGGTGAGCACGTTGCTGACGAACTTCGACAAATGCCAAAGCAAAAGCGACACCTGGCTCAATTAGAAATAGAAAAAATACTTTACAACTATTCTATAGAGCCACCCGCGAATAGCTATGTTTCTCCGCCTTTGTACAGACATATTCCAATGCAAGAAATTCGTTTTACTAATCATAATAGTACTGAAACATATAATATTGATTCGTGTTAATACAATTTTGTTAAATTTGTTATGCATTTATACAAAAATCGTTTGGCTGTTTTGTGTGAAATTCTTTAACGATAATGAAATGACCATGGTTATGTAGAAATTTAGAAAGTTTTCGGATCATGTTTTTGTAAAAGAAAATTCTCATTTCAAATGAACATTTACATTACAAAAGGCTTACTTTTAAATAATCTTTCTTGAGAAATTGATATATCTCCATAAGAACATTTGGTATGATTGCAGACAATGAAGATTTAGAAATTCTAAATTGATAGGCCAAACTGATGTAACTTTCATCTGATGCTAGAAATCGCAGTAAAACTGCCAACTTTTGATCTGGTCTGATCGGTGCTCGAAAATTAGTGAAATTTTTTGAGATTTTTTACTCACATTTTGTAGTAACCACTCAAATGTCATTGCATCCATTCGCAAATAGTTAGAAAATTCAGAGCTATTTGCTAATTTGAATTTTTTCAATATGGCATCAGTTGCTCTTTTTTATGACGTTGTAGAATCCATCTTTTTACCCAGCATTTCCGGGGCTTTCTTCTTATTATTTTGCTTTGTCTTTTTAAGAGAATAGCTGTAATTACTGCACATGCCTGATCTGTGTTCATTGAGTATAGTAAATGACTCAATTTTGCTTACTGTTATTTAAAATGATGACAAGCAAAAAGGAAACGTAAGTTGAACGTTTATTATTCTCTAATTAGTTTACGTCAAAATTTTCATAATACATTAAGAAATTTCTCTTAAATGGAGACTTTAAACTTCTTTACCTGTAATTCAGTCATAAAAGATGACAAAATTTTTAAATGCATTAATTGCAATAAACATTTACATTTGAATAATAAATGTACAGGATTTTCAAGCAACTGTATTGAATCAATAATCCAATACCAAAAACATTTCTTGACTCTATGTAGTGAATGCGTTGATAAAAAGCATTTCTTGTTTCATACTGAAAACAATTCTGAAAGTCAAATGAAAACAATTTCTCTATCAATTGAAAAATTGAATGAAAATATAAATTCTTTAAGGAATGAATTGAAGAACTTAAAGTTCAATTTAAATATAAACATTGATAATTTCGCTTCTAAAGTAGAAAATACGATAGAATCTCATATAAATAAAGATGAATCATTTAAACAGAAAATTATTATATTCGGTGTAAAAGAATCAGAAGAATCGTTAAATTATCATGCAAAGCTTAGACAAGATAGAGAAAATATCAATTATATTTTTTCACATCTTAATATTGATTCAAATTGTATTACTGAATTCTTTCGAATTGCAAAACTACATTCTTCCAAACCCAGACCTATAATTCTAAACATGGGATCTATATGGAATAAAAGATTAATTCTTTCTAATGCTTGTAAATTAAAAGACTTGCATTTAAATATCTTTATTAAACCTTATTTAAGTAAAAATGATCGTGAAAAAGAAAAATTATGTTTAAAGAAGAGATGTTTATTAATAAATGAAGGAGTGGACAAAAGTAGACTTAGAAATCCTTCGCTTTTTATGGATAACACTATAGTTCAAGTGGATTGACTATATACGACACACCATTTTAAATTTATGTATACCAACTGCTGCAGCATTCTAAAAATTAAGAAGCAAGTTTCACTAATGAATTATATAATAGCATATGATATTTCATGTGTTTGTTTGACCGAAACATGGTGGGATGAACTTACATTTTATGATTCATTAGTTTCAGGAACAAATTATATGATTACAAGTTTATGTATAAGAAGAGGAGAAAATCTTTCTAAACATGGAGGATGTGCAATTCTGTGTAAAAAGTCATTTAAGATTGTTAATTTACAAGATTCAGTTGATTGCGTATTTACATGCTCTACAGTTTTTCAGTTGGACAACACTTTATTGCTATTTATTTGCTTATACATTCCCCCAAGCACTAGTAAATATCGGTCTTCTTCTACAACGATAATTGACTATATACTAAAATTGAAAACTTCATTTGATCTTTAACAGCCAAGTATTTCACATTTAATCTTTAAAAGATTTTTAATAGCTTGCCAACCCAACTGAAATCCATTTCATCCCTCCCTGCTTTCAAGTTACAACTGAAAACGCACCTGTTTCATGAAACCTATTTTGCATAATGTATTCCTAATTTGTAATTTTTGTTTTTAACTCTGAGCGCGGCAGAGTCTTCTGAAGAGTGTCCGCGCTATATAAGAATTATTATTATTATTATTATTATTATTATTATTATTATTA
>CABFPE010000168.1:1098121-1117778 GCA_900660155.1 Hofstenia miamia | reverse complement strand
GTAATACAAAATGCTTTGTGTAAAAAAATTGAGAACACATAGAAGAATTCTAAAAAGAGATTCAGATAGACAATAAAAAGATCTTTAAAAAATTTAGTATGACTTTTTGAGTTTTGCATTTTTAACTGTATAAATAAGAAATTTGTTGTTTTTGCCTTTAGAAAGTTGATATATTCAGGGAGACATCGAGCGAAAAAATTATGAATTTCGCCCAGAATTTCTGTGCTTCAATTTCTCCATATGATGTAAGGTAACTTCCAGTATACACAATCTTTACAATAATTTGCCTTTCTCTTGTCATCTATTTCATAATTTGAATTTAAACATTTAGATGTTATTTCTCTCAACATTTTATTTGAATGTAGAAAATAATACATCTAGGCTCTTTGTCAATAGATGAAAATTCGATGATATTTTTATGAATCTTTTACATAAGCCCTTTATTGTATTGGTCTTGTATTTTAAAGGACAATATGAAGTGAATGGTATAAATAAACCTGTATTTGTTTTTTTAAAATATGCTTGGGATGTAAAATTGCTATCATAATTTTTAATTGTAACATCTAAAAAGTTAATTATGAATTTTCTTTTTCTTCTTCGATCGTAAATTTGATATTTCAATTTCCAGATTTATTTTCTGCAAAAAACGATGAGCTTCTTCTTTGTTATTATATATATACATATATATATATATATATATTACCATTGTAGACCCTCCACATAATCTATATTGCTTGGACCACTGACATTCGTTGAATTTTGAAACAATAAAACTCAAACTGTTAAAATTATTTCGAAAGACTTAAACACATTGAGAAATCATCGGTGAAAATTAGTGGTGGATCTCAGTACATATTTTATGCAGAAAACGAATTGCTTCTAACTAAAATAAATGAAATAAATAACAGGTTGTTTGGTACAAATTAATGGTCACAGCAATATTGCTTAAATATATCTTCAAATATTGGTAAACGTTAATTTTTATGCGGATCTGTTAGTATCACCAAATAACATTGCCTTGGTTATGAGCAGCGAAAAGAAATGTGATATTTTGGATTTGGTTTTTGCAATTGATTGCACCTCCAGTATGGCCGCTTACATTAGAAGTGCTCTTGAATGTATTCGAAGCGTTGTTCAGCAAATCCGTGTTAGTATTTTCAATTTATATGCATTTGAATTCACCACTTAAATTTGAAAGTGAACAATTTTACTTTGAGTTATAACTATATAAATTAGTTTTCTTAAGGTTAGTAGAACAATTCAAAATCGGTGTTAAATTTTCAGTTTCAAAGTGTTTTTTATAATTTCCGCGAATAGTCATAGTTCAATTGGCTAATTTTGAAAATAACTGATATCTAGAAATTATAGCATCTGAATATAAATCCTAAACTTATTTATTGTTGTTATAATATTCGTATAAGTAATAATGTTCAAAAAACACATGTTTCGGAAAAATTGTGGTGAAAATTTGTTTAAAAATATTCTCTGAATTGGAGTAAGTTAGGATTCCTAGCATATTTAAGCAATTAATTTACTAAATTAGCACTTGTATGTTTCAAAATTGAACTTAGATAACTAGATAGAAACTTATATTAAGAATTCAAAAATAAATTGACATGACTTTTACAATATATGAGTAATAGAATACTTAGCACAGAATAAAAATTTGGGAACAACGCCTTTTATTGTTTTTTTTCAATGAGGTATTTTCTAGAAAATTGAAATGTATATGGAATTTCCTTATGTAAAGCACTATCTACATTTTGATATTTTGAAAGAGTTGCATTACTTCATGTATTCTACGATATTGATATGGATAACCCTAAGTTGTTCAATAATTCTTAAGGCCTCGTTGTAAGCAGGTTTATAATGCAATTGACAAAACTAACATCTTAGAGGTATGGACAAATATTGGAACAGCATATTTAAGGGATAGCAGTTTAGGAATTTAATAGACTATAGTTTGCCGAAACTCAATGCAGTTGCAAAGTTTATTTAGCGGTGTGATAACTGCAATTTGCAATTGGGATTAATCGAATTTCGCGATCATTATCCTGAAGAAGAAACCTTCGTTACGAGGGTTCATGGCCCAACTAGATCCACAACTAAAATGAAGCAATGGCTCGAAGATTGCAATGCAAAGGGCGGAGGGGATACCCCAGAAGCTGTAGCAGATGCCATGCATGAAGTAACAAAATTTGATTGGCGTGAAGATGCTTGTAAAGTTTGCTTGTTAATATTGGATGCTCCACCCCATGGATTAGATACCAAAGGTAATTATTCAAATTATACATGTCGTAACTGGCTATGACAATAATTCAGCTCTGTAAAAATCTTTGCGCCCATTGAAATTATAGATCTGGTTAAAAACATAAATTAAGTTCAAAGTTAATAACATAAATTAATCAATACTAATCTCTTTTGGAATTTATCGGTAGCTTTGGTTTTACAGTGATGATACATCACTATCTGTGCAACGTTGAATTTGTTATTCAATAAAGCTTTGAATTGCTGAATTTTATTAATCCCCATGCATAAATAACATTATTAAATTGCATCTTGCATGCAACTACTGACCTCATCCCTAAATTTGATTAATTAACGTCGTAATCAACTTGTTAAAAGTATTGTTTCATAAGTTAAATTTTTGCTATTAACAAATTTTTTAATTTCTAAATTAAGTCTTGTTTTACCTTCTGAATTGCTTAGGTATAGTCGATAACTTTCCAAAGGGCTGCCCAGAGAATCATGATCCAATGCAGTTGGCTCGAGTTATGGCAAAAATGGAAATCTCCTTGTATGCTATTGGATGCGAGCCATTAATTAATCCGTACAGAGATTTTTATGCAAGTTTAGCTTACCTAACAGGTGCGCAGTACATACCTTTACAGTCAGCTGACTGTCTTCCCAAACTGATTGTTGGCACTGCGGCGCATGAATTGTCTCTAGCTAAGTTAATGCCCATTGTTGAAAAAGAGGTAACCAAAGAACTAGAATCTGGAAACAATGATGTTAGCAATAACTCTTACTATCGCAGACTAACACTTGAAATGAAAAGGCAACATTTGACAAGCGATAATCTTAAGATTTCCAAGGTAACAAGACCTTCAAAGAAGAGCGTAGAGATGAGACATTATGATAGTTTGAATGCTGTTCAGGCTCGGTTTAGTCCCGCCAGAGGGGGCTCATTGCCAGTTAGGCTTGGCATGTACGACGTTGTGAAGGAGAACATAACTCGAGATGTTGTTGAAAAAATGGTTCAGAGAGCGAAAGCGCGATCATTAAAGTCGGTACGAATCTGTTAAAATTTTTTTAATTAGTTGCAATTTTTTATTAGTAAATAAATTTTTAAATTTTGAGCCAGTTTGCATATTCAATTAAAATTCAATACGACAATATTGAGTTTATAAATTTAATAATTGCCTCTTACAAATCTATTATTTAAGTGTACAAAATCATCAAATTTTTATGCCTTTTATAGAACAATAAATTACTATGTCAAGCTTTTCTAAATTTTGATTTCTAGTATTTAATCTTTGCTGTTAGTGATCTTTCCATAAAAATTAAAGCAGTAAAATATGAACTTTCTAGTTTTCGGCTATTAGTTGCAGATTGTGTTGATCTGGTAATTCCTCAAATCAAGTATGTTGCTTATTGATAATGAAATCAATTCAAATCAACAAACTTCTTGTTGATATCAACAGTATTATATGTTTTGGCTACATATATTTTACCTATTTCAACCATGGTCTACAAAATTAATTTTGTAGACCATGTTTCAACGCAATCCACTAAATTTACGCAGTCCATATGTGTAAACAAGGAAAACTCTTCCAATCTTGATTGGACTACATTAAAGTTAAATATTGGTAAGTATAAATACAAAAATTGATGCATGCTCCCAAATCCAGTAGGCTCAGTATTACAGGGAGGAAAAGTTTCATTAGTGTCATTAACCGTAGTTAGCCAGTAATTATTTACTAAAGCTCATGTTACACAAACAACTTTTTTCACCAATTTTCGTCGTCCGAACCAAGGTTTTCGAGTACTCGGAATGTTAGGAACTCTTACTTGAATAAGCTCGCAAACTCGATCGGAAAAACTCGGAAGAGAAATAGAAACTCGAAATCAATCGAAAATCCACTCGAAAATACCTTAAAAATTAAATTATATAAATTTCAATTTCTTTATCAATCAGAATTATTTTAAAACGTTTTTTCACCCTAAATACTCGGAATTGGAACAAATTAGATCCAACTCGGAAGTTTCTTAAAAAAAAAACTCTAACTCGAAACGTAAAAACCCGAACTCGGACCGAGTAACTCGACTCGAAAATCCTGATCCGATCGAACAATTTGTGTCGCCAACTTTTATTGTTGAGTTGGTTATGATACACGAGAAACTGTATTCATTTAATTAGGCTTAGATAAAAGTAGGAGAGGGCTACATGAACGATATCAGTTGGCGACAAAAATTGTTGATTAAAGTTGTGCATGTAGCATTGTTACAACTTTTTATATTTCAGTTATTTGATCACGAAATATTTAAGAAAGAATTACAAAAATATCACATTCAGAAATACTGCTCATATAACAAAGCTACAACTAAAATATGAACGTATTTTTCAATGTTTTGGAATAGACAGAAGTATCAATTTATTATTTCTCCAAATATTTCTTTTGTGTATATTTAAACGCTTCCATATCTGACGGGGCCAAACCCTTACACCCCAATTTTATATATTAAATTATCAGTTACTGCTTACTAAATACCTTTTACTAAATATTTTGTACCTGCATAATTGTGAGACCTCCAAAATTGCACAAGTTATTTAAGGATATCTTTTTTAATTTTTGTCCCAAATTTTTTGCAGTATTTGTATAATTTGTTATTTTGACTTCTTAGAGCCCCAAAAGTTTCACATTCCAAACTTGGGGTCTTCAATCTGTCTCAATTTTCTTAGCATTATTTCTATTCTTGGAGAATAAAAAATTTGCCATTTGGGGAATTCTTGCGGCCACATCCCTTCAGTGAGGTCACTGTGCTGAATTTAGAAGGATATTAGAAAAATTTGTGTGTATTAATTTGATTTTATTGCATATAATTTGGACATTGCGCTGTGCCATTTTTTCTCTAGTGCACATACCTGGTGTGATGTATGAAATCTACTTTAACTAACATGATTAAGTCAAGGATTATGCGTGTTACATTGAAAAAGTTGATGTTAATTTGATCCATGGACTTCGCAATTTCAAGCTAGGAGGACGTCCATGATTTGACAATCGCTATCAAATGGATAAAACAGTTGTTTGCAGATATTGTTATTTGAATATGAATTATCGAATTTTGATATTTACCCTCTGGATAAGGGAATTCTTCCTTATGGTATAGAAGCACTGCTTCTGAGTTTCTAGAATATAAAAAGTATAAAAAATTCAACTTGTTTTTAGCCTATGGGGGAGAATGCATGCTCCCCATTCCCATTTGGATCCATCACTGACCAGGAGTAGTTTCTGAATGCAACCACCTTATATCACTTTTAGAAAATATCAGTTTTTACGTATTTAGTTGTTAAAATCAAGGGTGTCCCCTAAAGATTTATGCGCTGTATTTTTGTTATATTTTAGCCAATTTTAATTTCTCAAAAATTCAAAAACAAACCCATATAAATTTGACAAAGACTGGGTCCTCACCGAATTTAACAAGATGGGTCGTACTACTAGGCATCCCATCGAGTGCAGCCCAGGCCAAAATGGTCCAAATGCTCAAAAAAAATCAACAATGAAAAACTAGGTATACACAGAATTCCTTTTTGCCCTTCTCTGTGACACATGTTACATTGTTGGCTGATTTGGTAATTATGGTTAAATTAACTTTCCTAAATGAATGGATAACTTGTTGGGAACGACAAAATTAGTGTGCAATTGCAGATGCGGCTGGTTACATGTTGCATACCTGTAACTCAAAGACAACCTTTTTTGCATATTCTTTTTACTTCAAAATTTGAAATTGTCTGTCAACATTTTCCACGTCTATTAATTTCAGCACTACTAAGCTATAATTTAAGAAAAAATAAAATTTTTTGCAGTTGTAGTATACCATGATTATATCAATTCTATATTTTTCGGATTTCCTATATGAAAGGGAATTGCATGCTAAATTTTGACATTGATTTACGTTTAACCTAATTATTTCAAATATGCATGGATTTTATTGAACATTTGTAAATGTAATTTTTAAGAATTAATTTCTATAAACAGCTCCTTTATGAAGGTATTTATGACAACATTTTGTGCACTATTCAGCAATATAATTATTACTGCATGATTAATAGGAATTTCTGCTCAAGAAATTTCCAGAGATTTCCGAACTTTATATCCTAGATCTCGTACTGAAGTATTATAAGTTTTCATTCTGCAAATATTGACCCGCGGGTTTACATGCATTACACATACTCTAATAAAATACCGATCAATTTTTTTAGACAAAATCCCGCGGCATCGGCATACCGTCGGGCTCTACTGCTTGGTAACAGCTTTGAAATTAATTACAATTATTTGTAACTAATGCGTTGTATTTCAAATATAGTAAGTTTACAATAAAATTGAATTTCAATCTAATATCAACGAGCAGTCAATAACCGGGCAACATTTTTTGGAGAAATTTAGTTTTTCCAGCGTTTTTTCAATGCTATCACTACATGCATATGTAGCCACTTGTCTGATATGATGTTAAGCCTCCTAATAAATAACGTACTCTAAAATTCAACGTTTATTATAATAAATATTGGCGTAAATGTTAATATATACAAAAAGGCAGTTGGATGAGGTGCCTTTGGTTCAATACAAAGCAACTAGTTTTTGAAATGCCGATTTTTAGTGCAGGACAACGATCGTTGCCGCTGAAATTTTCATTACATTTGGTAATTTTTTTAACAATAATTCGATGAGTAAATAAATTGAATCATCAAGTTAAGTCCTATTTTTGTCGAATTAGACATTTTCCTAAGAAATGAAAGATGGTGCTCAGTTTTGACGATCATTAAAAATTTCGAATTATAATTTATACATCTGGTTGAATTTCAATTTTTGATTATTTAAAGCTACCATTTTATGATATTACTTAGCATTAATCATCCGTTATATCCCAAGATTGCTAGTTTTCCAAATGTACTGCAATATTATTAAAATATTTAAATTTAGTACTAGAATACAAATATTTTATTAAAAAAAAATAGAAAGGAAATGTACATTGCCCTGTTAAAATGCAAAATTGGAAAAAATATTTAATAGAATTTTATCCAACTCTTCATTAAACTATCAAATTAGCAAGTTATTCATGCTTGCATATGGAAATATATCGTCTTCTATTTCCTTTTTCTATTTTTTAACATCCATATTTTCTATTAATTTCCGCATCTTTAATAATGCTAGGGCTCGGCGGGAATAAAATTTCATTGATTTCCCATTGAATTTAGAAACTTTTTAATTCCATGAAATTTTCTGGTCTGATACTCGTATTGGCAGCACGCAGCACAACATAACTTCTATTTGATCAACATGAAAAAGTTATAAGAACCGTGTTTCCAAGTGCTGCATTTGTAATCCAGGTCCATGTTAGCCCCACACTCACTTGATTGAGACCAGTAAATCCCATTGGACTGAGTGGTCCTGAATAACCCTGCTACCTCGTCAAGTTGACAATGTGAAGAGAAATTACAATAATTTGGTTTGGTTAATACTGCTAAGGTATACATAATAGAATTTTGTAATTGCTTTAATTCAGACCTCAACTAAGCTATTTAATTTCATATCTAGTAATTGTCAGTTAATTGCAGTTCCAGTACTGTTGAAAATCTAATTAAAATTTAATT
Organism: Hofstenia miamia; assembly: GCA_900660155.1. NCBI lineage: Eukaryota > Metazoa > Xenacoelomorpha > Acoela > Hofsteniidae > Hofstenia > Hofstenia miamia. Next base: position 1,109,905 of record CABFPE010000168.1, on the reverse strand, counting down.
TAAAGTTATAAATGCATCACAAAATTTTGTAGCTCAATAATAATTAATATTTAAAAAGGGCTATGTGCACATACAGGGTTGGAACCAGAATTAGTAAAGAAAGTTAGAAATCACAAACGGGTTCAGTCTTTAAAACATCTCACATCAAGGTGAAAATTATCATATTTACGCATGGAAGCTTGAATTTCGTTACCTGTACCAGTGTATTTTATTTTTATTAATGTTATTTGATGTAAGACTCAGACTAGTTTTGATTATTTTGATGAATTTTGTGATTGATCCTAAAAATGTATGATGTTTAATAAATTTATGGTGCTTTGAAGATTTTCAATAGCATCGAGAATGTGTTTTTGAAATTTCATTTCCGTAAATTTCCATTAAATATCAATCCGTAGAATGATTCATTTCAATTTCCGTTATTTGGGACTGGAATGAAAATTTCCACTTCTATATGCAACTCTGAAGTTATTGCATTTCAATGGTGTAGCGCGACATTAGATGGCATTTTTTAGTAAGAAATATTGAAATTACACACCCTTAAGAAGCCATTATCATTTTGTAATAATGCAATAGTAATTTTTGAATAATATTCATTATAAAAAAATGTCCATGTTTCCCATTAATTTCTAGATTCTGTTTACATTTTTGATCAATAGAAAAAGCGAAATTTTCAAAATACATACGACACACTGTAAAATACCGCGGGTATTTCGCCAAGCTACACCTATTTTCTCGAAATTCTAAAATATACAAAATGTTGAAAATTTCAATTGATTTATGTTTCTGAAACATGCATGGTCCAAAACTGGTATCAAATATTGCAACTGGCGGATTGATTTAGTCGGGAAAATTCAGAAAAAATTTGTAAAACTAGCTTTTGCCCAGCTCTATTTCCTTACATGCTTCTATTTGTTTTATTACGCAATATAATTTACAAAATTTGAGGACATATTCTTTCTTGATATACATTCAAGCAAAATACAAGAGTACACGAAATGCCCAATAGAAATATTTCGTGATGCCGATACATGAAAATTTGACAACACTGATAAATAGACCAAATTCCATTGTGAATATAACATTTACCAAGATTTAAAGCCGCTACATGTGACTTGTATTATGTTGAGACAAGTTGCATGTCGTAAGTTTTCTTGAAGCATTTTTCTGGGATAGCATTTCATTGTAATGGCATTTCTATTTTTAATAGCATAGGATAATCAGTTCAAGCCCCCCCCAATATTCAATTATAGTGAATAAGCACAGGATTTTCTATTTTCGAAACAGAAAACTATTCTCCATTTCCTATTTCAAAAAATTGATAAGAACCTAGCTGCAGAAGCTTGGTTGTTTAAGAAAGCATGTGAGAGTTCAGAAATATTTGGCGCTTCAACTACAAATTCAAATTCGACACAACTTGTTGATACAGCACTAAACACAGTTTGTGAGGGAGTGTTGTCACTACAATTAACTTAAGCAATCGTGTTAATCAATAAGAAGATAATGCTCTAGTGGAATCATCATATTTACCTCCTTTTAAAAAATCTGCAACAAAAGCAATTCCTCACGACACTACAATGCTCACAATTGGTAATTCAGGCTAATTAAGGATCAAAAATGCACATTCCATTCTTACAAAGGAAAAGCACAAAAAATCTTATAGAAATCTGCAAAGACTATGGTTTGCAAGCAGTGAATACTGTTATCCTAAACACAGGCTTACTAGATGCCTTGCATGAGGAAGAAAACGAGTTTAGAAAAGATATCCTTGAGTTAGTGGATATAATACAAAACAAGTTGTCTCCGAAAAAATCAGTACTACTTGAACTTACTCCAATATTGATTGAAGAAAAACTATATGCCAATAAAACTAGACTAGTAAAGTTCAATAAAATTATTGAAGAAATTGCTTCATCCAATGGAATTGTTGAAATGATTCCAATTTTTAAACGTTTTCTTAGTGGATCAAAAATAATAAATCAAAAGCTATTTTCAAAAGATAATTTACATTTATCTAATGCTGGACTTGCAAAGGTGCTTGTCAAAATCAAAGTATTCTTTCATCACTGAAAATTTATACACAAACAAAAGCAGAGTGTATCAAAGAAAACCGCATCAAAAGAAGCGCTTTGGAAAATAGAATCCACAAATGGGCAGCATGGATTCCTATAGTGAAATAGCAAAGACGAAAAATATCTCGCATGAAGTCAAGCAGCTTCTCTAAAGCTCATTTACCTGAGCAATTAATATGAGAGGGACTACAAGGTATGCCGTTTTTTTATCTTGCTATTATATATTCTGCATGTTTCAAGAATACGCAAATAAAATATGCTATTAGGACAATAGCAAATCTAAACCTTGCAAACAGGAGGAACGCATGTTCTATCACTTAATGTAAAACTGTTTTGCTATATTTTAGCTAAATTATCGGCGCTTTTAATAATATTTTTTGCTCTTATAAGATCTGGAGATGTAAAAATAAATCCAGGGCTAAAAGTGTTAGCATACTCTGACTTGGAGAAGATTACGATGCCTCATAAAAACTCGCTCAAAATAATTTATTTAAATGCCAGGAGTCTTTCAGCTCACAGTAGTGAATTCATTGAACTCTTTAATGTGTATAACCCCCCATTAAAATACAGTTTTATCATTTTTTTATTTTTTGGAAATTTGCATTTTCTAATACTTTGATTATCATAGTTTAATAATCCACCCCAAAAACAAAACAATTTATGCATAAAAGGGGAGAATACATTAACTTCCATAAAGTCCCGCAACCTAAAGCGTATTCACCAAGCTGATAAAGCCAGCTCTGAAAAGGAAAAAAAGAGAAGAAAAACACTTAGGGCAATAAAGAAGGGGTTTCTAAAAAAAGAAAGGGAACAAGAAGGCGAATTGTATGGGTCTGGGAAGTTCTAAATAAAAGAAGTTAAACTTGAACATACTTTTCACCAACTTATAATTTTTGTGCAGTGATATCTCCCAACTGTTTTGTGTAGAAATGTGAAATTATACATACATGTAGAGAGAGTTGCTCTAGTGGATGAATAAAATAGATTTTGATGAAAATTTATAATTACAGAGTTATGTACTTAATTAGTAAGTACGCATATCATAATTTATCATATAAGCTTTCTGTGAGAAAATATTTTTCTTCTTATGCATTGAAGGTTTAAAGGAGCTAATTCATCCAATGCAGGTTTTCAAGAGCTTTCATATGATACCTTGGTTGGTAACATGGGGTTATAATTTTCAAGTTATCGCTGTTTAAATAATATGCAAATTAGTATTAATTATGCTACGCATACTAATTAGCTAATTAGCATAACTGAAAAAAATTTGTAAAAATTTCCCTTTTTAAGTATATTACACAAGATCTTGTGAAAATATGCCCAAATTTCTGCATTTAACTGAAAAACCATCAAATTAGGGGCTAACCACCTTAATGCTCTAGATTATAACTGTCTGTGTTGCATCACAGAGACATGGCTGAACAATTACCCAATGGATCTTATCAATCCCAACAAGCAAAAATTTTCTATATTTCACAAAGTCCGAGGGTGTCGAGAAGGTGGCGTTCAGCTTCTAATACCGAAGGTCCTAAACCAACCAGATATGAAGTACTAGAAAAACACCATTTGGTTAAAAATTGAAGTTAAATCTTGCATTACTACATCAATTTAAGTTACTGCCCAAGAAATCAATTTAAAAGAGAATTTTTTGACTTTAAAATAGATAAGGTGCAATATGCATTAATATCTGAAAATCATCAAGAAATTATACTACTAGGAGACTATAACATTGACTATTTAACAGCTGGAGACAGGTGTTACATTGAAGATCTCTGTGCAAATCTAGATATTGACGCAGTCAATAAGAACGTTCCAACAAGAGGTCGGTTGCTCATAGATTATCTAATAGTCTCATCAGAAAGCATTGCTTGGCATAAGACATATGCATTTATGTTTTTCTCAGATCATAACATGCATTTATGTTTCAAACATTTTGTTACAATTTAAAACATCGAAGAAATTTAGCGTATTCATGAGTTTTTAGAATTCCACGTTCATCAAGCTTCTAAACAACGTTCCACGGAACTATTTATAGGCATTAAATGATGCAGCCAAAATGTTTAAATGTATAATACAGCAAATTGCTCATTGCTCAGACAAGACTGCGCCCTACAAAAAAAGTGTTTCTTAGGCAACATAGCACAAGAGCTTCTATTCAAAAACTAAAAAAGGCAATAAAGAAAGCCTGCCAATACCTAAGTGACGCAAAAATAAGCTTAGGAGAATATAATGAATTTAGAAATACACTTAACACCAAAAAGAAGCAACATAAGGCTAGTCAGGACAGAAAATTATTTAGGCAGTTGGATACTTGCAAAAATAATTTGAATTTTTAAAAAAGTTACAATGTAGAAGCAAAGGATCAAATGAAAATATTTCTGAGATTAACATGAAAAATTCAGTTGTAAGAGATCATTTTGAAATTGCAACACACTTTAATAAGGTTAACTAAAAAAGAAAGCAAAGCGGAGTTCCTATATGTCATACGCAAAATTGATAGTTGGAAGTCTTGTGGAAGTATAGGAATTCCTATATTTATAATTAAGGAATATTTAACTAATTTTAAAGAGCATTTATTATTCGCAATATACTATTCAATAAGTCAAAATGATTTTCCATCTGTTTTGAAAAGAGTGGACATTGACTCCAGTCTACAAAAAAGGGATCCACTGCTAGCAGAAAATTACCGTCCAATAGCTATTGGCAAGACATTTTCTAAAATCTTTGAAAGATTGCCATACAATCAAATAATATCCTACATCAATGATAATAATTAGCTTTACAATAGACAATTCGGATTCAGAAAGGGTTACAGTACTACAGATGCACTTTACATAACTGAAAGTACCAGATATCACTTAAATGAGAACAGTGTAGTCGCCCTTTTAGATCTGAGCAAGGCATTCAGACAGTTCAAATTTTAACATCCTATATCAGAAATTAGTTAATTACAATCTTTCGTCAAGTAGCATCGACTAAATAGCAGAATTTCTAGAAAAAAGAGAACAACGAGTTAAAATAAGGACTACATTTTCAAAGTACATAGCTAATGAAAGGGGAGTTCCGCAGGGCTCCGTTCTTAGCCCAATTTTGTTTACTTTCTATGTAAATGATATGCATGAATTGGTTAAATTGGGAAGTGATTCAGTATGCTGACGATACTTGCTTAATTACTTGCTTCATTAATGTAGGAAACATAATGCAATATTTCAACATCAATCAACTACAAATCAATATGAGTAAAACGCAGTTCACACTATTTTCTCCTATTAGCAAGACGTTATAAAAAGATGCTTCACAAAGTCTAGAGTCAGGAGAGAGCATACATCAGGTTGACATCTTAAAATATCTAAGTGTAGAGATCGACCAGCAACTGACACTAAAGATATTTGTTTCCAGCAAAATTAGGAAAATGGCGATAGGGATCCACTACTTACGGCAGATAAGGCACATAACAACCAATAAAGAACTGTTGAATGCTTTAGTTACGAGCAATTTTTTATATGCGTGCACACTTCTGAACGGGTTGTGTATAGCTGAGCATTAAAGGTTGAACAAGGTATTTAACTGGTCAGTGACAACATTATTTAATATTAGTAAATAGATGATTGGAGAGAAATTGCAAGAAACACAAAGCCTGGCCCCAAAATACTACTTTCAGTTTGTCAGTCTTGTCACTCTGTACCAACACAATTACAAGTTAACCAACTTGCTAGATTTTCTTAATACCTTTTACATAATTAATAAGCGTGCAAATAAATACATAAACATCAGCAAAATTAAACTCTTGCCATGGAATAAATCCTTTTCAGTAGTCACATGCAACAGCTGGAATTCACTATCTGATGAAATTAGAACTGCCAAACACTAAACATTTCAAAAGAAGCTAATGCAAAATCTACTTTCACATCAAAAAATTCTAGGCAGTAGTAAGCGTCCAAATACATTGCAAAACAGCTTATTGTAGCATTTCTTTTTTAAACTATATTTTAAGGTGGTGATTTATTAATAATTTTATATGTGTTCTTATTAATTTGTTTTTGTACATAGTGTAGGTTGTAGTTTTGTAAATATTTATATTTGTAAATATTTATAGGGTTTTGAGCCCATGTAAGCAGCAAGGAAATTTGACTATTTCTTGATATGTACAAAGATATCCTAAAGCCCTTGAGGCGTGCCGTGCACAAAGTCAGAGAAAACTGGAACCTTCACACAACGGCATGCCTTGGGACAGAGCCGGATTTAAAACAAAATTCCTAAATCTGTGAAAATATACTTTCTCTTGCTAAAACATTTCAGGTCACTAATAATTGTCCGAAATTTAAATTTTATATTGGATTAAGAATAGCATACAAATTTCCTAGCAATTTTACTGCCTACTTCATTATTTTTCGAATATTTTTTAATATCAATTTAATCTCAATTATAAACGACCTTATAGTTATGGTTAGAGCCATTTTGGAAATTGCTCATTAAAAATTCTAATATTTGTTTGCTTAACACGAAAAAATATATTCAAAATTTAAAGTTTGAGTTGGCAATAATCTATTTATAATAGCCTGCTCTTGCTTTTGCTTTTTGAACCATTTTTTCAGCAACATCCGTGCTAATTTCTTCTTCTGAACATTCATACATATCTGCACTATAAGACGAAGCCCCCGGTGGTGCAGCAGATAATGGACTAAAATTTCTTGCAACTGAGCTCATATCTCTGCAGTCTGCCAATACTTTACTTTTTGCTGAAAATCCCATCTTTGATACTTTGATGTTTTTGGTTTTTGCATTCCGTGTATTGAGTTTTGCCGCAAGTTTACCATAATAGGCGTCATTGTCAACATCTCTATTTCCAGCTTCTAGTTCTTTTTTCACTTCGTCTTCAACTTCAGCCATCCACTTTTCCATCGATATTTCTTGATGAGCTGCTCCAATTATAAGTTTAGAAAGTAATTTTGCCGCCTTTAAGGGAACGTATTGAGCGCCTGTTATGTAAGCTAAACTCATAAAAAATTCTTTGTAGGGATCAATTGCCGGCTCACATCCTACAGTATATAATGAGATTTCTAGTTCCGCCATTAAGCGAGCGAGCTTCATTGGATCGTATTTCTTAGGACACCCTTTGGGAAATCCATCACCTAAAGTACATGCATGTATTCCAAATTCTACAATAAAACACATATTTAATACAATAATATTTAAGGATATATATATATATATATATATATATCGGGATCGATCTTGGTGGGAACAGGGTGAATTTTGTATTCCTACATATCACTAATCAAGCAACAGTGGGCATTTGATTAGAAGTGACCCGCAGGAATCTAGGCATCACTTCAGTATGAGTAGATATTGACACCAAAACAGCAAATAAAAAATAATATACTAAATACATTGCATAAATAGACAAATAACTGTCTATACAAGTCGGTATAGTGTATTAACTCAGTTTTACTATAAGTAAACTAATGAAACTTTAAATGTGAAAGTTTTATATTTTTTATTACAAATGCGATAAAATTATTACATGTACTGAGTCAATACTACAGTATTTTGAATCAACACTAATCTAGCCACTATAAAATACTATCAGTTCATATAGTTTAGAATAAATTGAAAAAGAAAACTACTTTTGATGATCTTGTTGAGCCTAAATAAATTTCGTAGATCACAGTATTTACCTGAAGAACTTAATCCATGTGGTGGAGCATCAGATATCATAAGGCAAATTTTACATGCTTCCTCTCGCCACTTAAATTGAGTGACCTCATACATTGCATCAGCAACGGCTTCAGCTTGATCTCCTCCTCCATTAGCTGAACATTCAGAAAGCCATGACTTCATTTCACTTACTGACGCTGTAGGCCCATGAACCCTGGTAACAAAAGATGAATCTTGCGGAGGATGATCTCTGTATTCAACTAACCCCAATCTCATATCACATTTCTCACTTATCTAAAAAAATTATGAAAAGCTGAGGGATATTTCAAAATTACAAAAAGTATTACACAGTAATGACATTATTGAGCATGAAAGCACTAGATTAGAATTTATATTATATATTATATTATTTAAGACTTTTCATTTATGCTTGTAACGTATTTTATTTCATTGATTTGCAAGTTTTTGAGTTAAGCTAATTCATAAAGCTCTTTAGCTTACTTATCCCTACTGAAAACTGATAGATGAAAATACCTGCCAACATGTTTGAAATGTTTTTTTGCATTATTTTCAAAATGCTGTAAATTTTCTGCCAAATTATCCAACATTTATAATGAACTTTCAAAAAATATTAGCTTGTTAAAAAACAGAGAAAATCAAAAAATGCAAAACATAATTATATTCATTTAGATGATTCACATTTCAACAATTGGATTGTTGGGTTGGTATGCATGAACTTTGTCAATAATTTTTTTTACCTTTAGTGCTTAAACCTATTAAATTATAAAGTATTTTCCATGTATGTTTCATAGACAAGTCCTTCAAAGTTTAGAAAAGTGAATTTTGAAAACCTTTTAACCTTAATGTGAAAATTTGAGTAGTATTCACATTAAAATTTCATTTGAAAATAGGACGTCTAAAAATGTGACTTAAGATTTCCTAAATTTTGTTCATATTTTCCAATAAGATTTAAGATGATCAAGTGTGCGAACTCTGATTAAATTTAGCAATCGGGTAAACTCAAATATATATATATATATATATATATATATATATATATATAAAGACATGTAAAATTCAAGTTAAGGTTTATATTTTGCTACACGTGACAAAGTAAACAACTATAAATAGAACTTAAACAATAGTAACCTAAATTTGATAAATAAATAATAGTAAACAATCATTCAAATTCCCTATTTACAAAATGTTCAATAGCGGACTTTGAATCTCTAAGACAAATTAATTACAATTATCCGCTACCGCTGTAGAATGAAAACGTTACCATAACTAATTAAAATTTTCTACTGCAGAATTGAATATGGGAGAAGTATTATGCAGTTATCATAAGTTATAAAACGCCAAGTGAAATTGGAATTTTTTCTTGAAACTTACGTTTTGATATTACTACATTGCACTCTTGCATTACGAACCAGAATTTACCTGAATTTCGCGAACTACGTCTTGTATACAATCTAGAGCACTTTGAATATATGAACCCATGCTTCCTGTGCAATCCATTGCAAATACTAAGTCAAGAACACTAGAATCGTGCTGTTTCAATTCGTTTGGTGCACTCATCCTAAGGCAATGTTTCGGCGAACTATCGAAGCTGCTTAAAAATACTACGTTTTCGTTGCGCAACCACTATAAACATTAGTGAGTGATTTTGTCGCAATATCATGTCAGTTCCTCAATCTATTCTAGTCGATGCAAATTTCGTATAAGAAAGTGCACTTCGCCTGCGTAGCGTATTAAAAATTTATGGGATACTCTTAATATAAAAATTTTAAAATTTAAGACCATTTTATTCAATGATTTTTAAAGTTGCGCAATCCAAAATTTTACAGCAAAAGCCTGTAGTATCCAGTGGCGGCGCTAGGGGTGGACATTGGCTACCCTCAAAATTACTCAGCCCACGGCTTGCCCGCCCAAAAAATTCTGATGCAAAAAAAATTTATACCTTAATAAAAAATGCCTAGGTACTTTATAGTAATATCGGTAGTAGTTACTTGTGTGGTTGTTTCTCCTCCATCAACCCTCACCTATGCGAAGTGTGTCTACTATACAATTTTATGTTATTTAAATGTTATTTACATTTATTATTATTAAATCTTAATGATATTTTATGTTTTAAATTTTTAGATATGGGTATCAGAAACTTTATTCGATGCTAAGAAAGGAATAGCTGTAGGCACATTTTAGACGATTCTTCAACTTCACAGTCAGACAAAGATGATGAAATAGAAAGAAATACATTTTCAACTGCTTGTAGAGAAGCAGCAAAGTAGTTTACCGCAATCACCAAAAGGTACATCTGACATCAGTTCTAAACCAAATGATGTCCCTTCTCAGCCACGATTGCACAAGTTCCAATAATGATTATTTGGCAAAAATTATCAAGGTTTTAATTTAACTTTTAAATGGCTGGAATATAGCATATCTGAAAATGATGTCTATTGCTTCTGTTACCGACATTTTCAGGATAAGTCCAGAATTCTACATGAGATAGAGTTGCACAAGATTTCTTCTGTGGCTTGGGAAGACTTCAAAAAGCATAATAATGCATCAGTTTTGAGTAAGCTTGATGATCATCATGCAAAAGTCCTAAGATTAACAGCTTGACTGGAAATTGCTCGAAGACGCATTTTTGAAAACGGTAAGGAAGAAGGCAATGTTAGTGAGATGTTAAAACTTATTGCTGAGTATGATCCTATTGTAAAAAGTCGACTTGAAAATGGTCCGAAAAATGCGAAATACCTGCATCACGATATTAAAAATGATTTTTGTGAGCCAGATCGAAGCAGTGCAATGTATTTGTTGAATTCATCAATGGCTCCCATAAACTGATTGTATTCATGAATGATTGCAGTGAATTTAATTTAAACATGTGACTAAATTTGGTTGTCAAAATATTGTATCATTGTGACAGGTTGTGCCCCAATGTAGGAGCTAAGTAGTGTTACAGAGTTTTTGCCAAACCATTGCGCGGCAGTTAGGACCATTTGATTTTCAAGACCTCTGCGTGCTCATTGCATTCTTTGTCTCTACAATTGCAAGCGTTTAGTACCGATAACTCTTAATCTTCCAAGTGCTTGAATCCCAACTTTATTCAGTAAAATACAAAGATTAGATTAGAGGAAGTGTACCAATTATCCACAAAACACGAATATTTTAGTATTTTGCAATTTAATTAGATAATCTCACCAGACTTTCTACCATAAAATTTAATTTTGTGAAGAATTTCTGGCCTACCACTGAGAGCAAGCAATTTATAGCCACATTTCTTGGGATTTCAATGATTGTACTAACGAAAAAAACATCTATGAACTTTATATGGGACAATCTATTCATCAATTGCCAAATGAATATCCATTTGTATTTTACTAGCAATAGAATTGAAATATGAAATTAGGTAACCAAGTTTTGCAATTTTTCTAGTTGGACTATCATGAGGATCCATGCAATAAAATAGTGATTTAATTTTGATGTAGTATTTTCTGGTATATTGATTAATTTCATAATAGGGTATGCCAGTTCATATGAAAATTCTTTTAGTCGTCCATTGGAATTATGTGCCCACTGGTGTCTCAGTAGATATGCATGTAGTTCATGATTTCCACTTATCCAGCCATAATTTTGTTAACAAATATTTAGAAAATAGCATTGAAGCAGATAAAATTCTTCTATTATCTTCCATAAGTTACTGTGACTCTAATAGTTGCTTTATAGTACTACCTTCACTATCAAGAAATCGTAAATTGCTTTCTATCATTGAATGGCAAAATCATTTAGCAATTGACAACTTCTCAAAATGCAACGTTTTCAATAAATACTTTTCATCCGTGTGTAATTCCTCTTCAGTAATTGAGCTCAAAAATATACAATTTGTTGAAAACCCAAAAATTTGCCTAGATGACGTACCTATTAGTATTAAACAAATAGAAAATGCATTTTCTTCATATGATGGTTCATCCACTTCTGCGTGTAATGGGACTCCTTTTATTTTAAAATAAAGTGCACCTTTAATTAGCACTGCTGTTTACAATTTATATTTGCA